>JAADXE010000586.1:0-20593 GCA_023337545.1 Pythium coloratum | reverse complement strand
CGGAGCAGAGACAGTTTTTTCAGTGTGGGTTGCGCCGATGTCACAATGGCAGAGGCTCGGTCGCTACCCTCATCGGCTCCAATAAAAATGCTGTGGAGATAGAACCAAGAGCAAATGTGTCAGACCCCACGCCTCACAAGGTAACTTTGGCTGCAGATTTACGTACACTTCGGTGATTTCGTTGGACACGTTCAGCTTGCCGACAGAGAACACGAAGTCGTTGGACTGAATAGCGTAGCTTGGTTCTTGCAGTAGACTCAGATCTGCAGCAGGTCGTGGCCGAGGCTCTCCAAGACTAGGCTCAGCATTGACAGCGACGTGACGGATGATGCATTCACGAGAAGGGCCGGATCCACGTTCATGTCGATGAATAGGGTGATGTCTCCACCATCCGTGTCTCCGATGAGCTCGCTACAGTACAGGTTCAAGTTGTAAAACAGGCGCAGATAATGGTTAGCGCTAGGACTAGATGGTTGAACCCATTTTGTAGGAGAGAGAGACGTACACTTCGACCATGCTCTTGGACAAGTTGAGGCTGCCGACGCTCACCACAAAGTCGTTGGACTGGTAGGCTTCGGCTGGCGTCTCGATCAGACTTAGGTCTTCCGCAGGGAGAGGCCGCGGGTCAATAAGAGGCAGCTTGTACAAATTCAACCAGAAGGCAAACTTGTCAGCGGACTCGCTGAGCGGGAAGCAGTGGAACTCGCACGTCTGCGCTGGTTCACTTGTGCAAAGGCTGTTGGGCGTGGTGGTGTCATAGTCACACCCCGTGAGCTTGCTGTGAGCGACGTCCCGGTCGTACAGGGCAACCCGCCAGCAGCGTGTTTCTAGGCAGACTGAGACAGGAACCAGGATCTGCGGCCGAGTCATCACGACTCGTTGGCGTTGGCATCGATGGCACCGGCGGTGGTGATGGTGGGGAACTGGTTGGAGTCGCGCCGCCACTCGACTTGACGCGGAACCGGGCACGAAGCTCCAACAAATCGTTGTACTTCTTCGCCTTGTCAGCGTCCACGATCACGACTGGTAGAGACGCATCATCAAACAGGTTCAGCGCTGCTCCGCCCACCAGCAGCGCACTGATGTCCTCGTCATCCCAGTAGCTGCCATATTTGTAGTTGGCATTGGTGCGGTCAGACAACCGAGACACGATTTGTTTGTCTGGAGGGCTCACGAAGTCGATGGTGAGGTGGGTAGGGCGATGAGGAACTCGGCTTGCTCCGCCGTCAGCACTAGCGGCTTGATCAGAAGGTTCTGAGAAAGATCGCTACGAATATATAACATCCAAACACCGGTACTGTTAGTAGCCTGCGTAAGTGCCATCACCATAAATGTAGAGTCGTACAGTGACTGGAGCTTCGAGTACGAGAACACGCTTGTGGGGATCCGGACGAGCTGGTTGAACGGCATGGCCCTGTTCAACGACAATCATTACGACTCAGAGTCAGCCACAATCTCCTCTCTCTCGCAGATGAAAGCAAAAAAAAAACATAGAAACCTACAATCTCGCGAGCTTCGGTGCCTGAAGATCGAACCCGTTGATCGAATTGAACCGCAGTTCTCTGTGTGTTCACAGACAGATATCAACGGGAGCCTCCACGTTCAGGATCTGCTCCACAACCCAGTGATTCAATAGTACGATACGTACAATTCGGTCAGAGACGGCATGATGGACTCGCTCCCGGAGATCAACGAGATGTCGTTAAACACCAGAGACAGATACTCGAGCTGTGAAAACGGCGCGAACATCTCCCACCGATGGAGCAAACAGGTTCACACGCTCGAGCTCCAACAACTTCAGTGTCTTTGGCGCCGACGCCAAGATGTCCGTGACTCGATCAGTGCCTAGTGGCAGGCTCTGTAGAGACAGCAACGTGATGGACGGGGCGTTCGCCACAAGTGTGGGGTCCACATCGATGTCGACAAAGCGGGTGCTGTCATCAAAGTCGCCGTATCCGACGAGTCGACTACATAATATGACAGTGGTTAGTGTGAGAACTTCCTAAGGGGACGCTGAGGGAGACTTACACATCCGTCATGCTCTTGGACAAGTTGAGTTTGCCAACGCCAACCACAAAGTCGTTGATCTGGAACGCATACGGAGAGGCGGGCGTCGCGATCACACTCGGGTCTTCAGCAGGTCGAGGTCGAGGGTCTACAAGAGACGGCACTCGGAGCTTCACCCAAAAGGCAAACTTCTCAGCAGACTCACTGAGCGGGAAGCAGTGGAACTCGCAGGTATCCGTTGGTTTGCTCGTGCAAAACGTATTAGTATTGCTCGTGTCGTAGTCGCAACCCGTGACCTTGCCATGGTCCTGGTCGTACACGATACACGGTGCGTCAGCCAGACACGGCGCCGGACAGCTCGCCAACACCGTGTCGCGAGGCAAACCAATACATTGGTCTGCCTCCACCGAGAAAGGCACGGGGGCAAAGCCGGCGTCAGTGGACTGGGGGCTCGTAGTGGTGAACAGAACGGCGTCATCAGCTGAGGCCGCACTGTTAGAGGAGACTGCGTGTAACGCTGAGACCAGCAACGCGACCGAGAACGCAGCAACGGGCGGTCGAAGCTTCATGGTACAGAAGACGGCGACTCACGTGGTTGACTACGTGGGGGGATATCGCCGACTGACTGGCAGCCAAAGGCTGGCAACATAAGCTTACATGCACGCCCCTGGCCAGTGGCTTTGGACTCCAGTCTGAGGAGACATTCAATGGTGCAAAGACGGAGCAAAAGAGACAGACTGCGATGAAATGATTCGGCTGTAACGTGAGAAGCCAAAACGCGGATTACAAAATGGTAGTAAATAACATTATGTGTAGATACAGTGGATAGCTGGTATAAAATCTTGGGCTTTTGATTTACTCCTATTTCTAGCAGTATTTTGTTGAAGTCCGCCGTGTTTTTCAATTGATAGAAGTTCAACTACAGCTGGTCTCGCTTTCACTTCAAATATATTAGGACGCCTACTTTAGGCGTATTGGGCACTGCCAATCAAAATGCGCGACCAGTGTGCAGCATCTGAGTCGTCGACGCTGAAGAAATGTCTGGGGGTATTGCAGTGGAAGAAAGAGTTCCCAAGCGTACGGCACTCCAATTGCAGCCATTGTCCATTGTCGTGAATTCGAATCCGAGTTGGTGACTTTAGTCCTTGAATGTGCAGTCGGCGTATCATTATGCTCCATCAGTCAGTGATGTTATGCCATTGCTGGTGATGAGGAAACGCGCCGATTCGCGTGGCAAATACGGCGACAAGACGACTTCCACGCGACGCTCTGTGCTATTGCGCGTGCGATAGAGCATCAACCTATGGAATTGGTGACAGTAGCTTTCAGCATCACAGTTCCGGCCGCGTCATCACTTTCAAAAGAATCAAACGTACCGTTGATTGATGCAGTTGGACCAGGATAATCCAAGCGCCGGCTTCTGCTGGTTGCTGCGGTCTGACGTCGTGAAGGACACGCCGTCAGTGACGTTCCCCGTGACTTGATTGGTGACCACGAAGATTGCTTGAAACTGGGCGCTCAGGATCCGCATGCAGTTGGCGAGGTGGAACATCAAACGAGATCGATCACTCGCTTCCTACACAATCAATACATCAATCAGAACTAGACCGCAGCACGAAACCCCGTCAGCAACGCTACTGACTTTGACGGATGCAGTAGACTCCAACCGGAATACGGCCGCGACCGAGTCGATGATGACGAGCTTCGTGTTGTGCTCTGCGAGTAGTGTGGGCAGTCTGGATTGCTACAAAGTCCATCAATCAGTCGCCAAAATCACTTGATTCCTATGATATAATCAACCACTCACCAAGAACTCGACCAGCGCGTCAGCTTCGTACACTTGTTCGATGAAGATGTTGTCCAAGAAGGCGTTTGAACCCACTTCCCCCGTCTCCATCTCGTCTCGTCGACGCTTCCGCAGCACACCGCCGTATTTTTGCTGGTAAACTCCAGCCAGATCATGCAGGCGCTTCATGGAGCTGATGCCCTCGGTCGATATGTAGCATGCCGTGCCTCCCAGTCCGCCAAACGCCACTGGCAGGCAGCTCTGAAGCAGCAGTTGCAGACAGAGTTGCGTCTTGCCAGCGGACGCCTCGCCGCAGATCTCGGTCAGCAGACCACTACGGAAGCCCCCGTGAAGCAGCGCGTCCAGCGGCTCACATCCAGAACTCAGTGTGGTGGTGTCATGCTCTCTAGACAGCCACATATCCAGCGCCGTGCGTCTCAACGTAGCCATCTTGCCGAAGGGATCGTGTGAAGATCGCATGATGTTTCGTTTGGTTTCCCGCCAAGAATGTCTTACTGCATCAGACAGAACAAAGTTTTGATCCGAAATGTGTTTTATACAAAAAGTGAATGAAACACAATCGTAGCGTACTTTCTCACTGGTGCGTGAAACGATTGGCTGGGGGATCGCTGTGGATTTTGGCTTGGCGTCGACTGAACCAAGAGCACAGTCCGGAAAATCAACAGACGCTCAGTGGGCGAAGGGAATCCAAAGACGAGCGAGTATGCCGAAGGAGGAATGTGATGGCTTATCCTGAGGGGCTGATCATATTTGATGCATAACATACCCAAGTCCAGACCTACTAGTCTGGCCTGATTCCTCCATGAAGACCCGAGTGTGCGAATATGTATTGCGTGTATGGTGTGTGTGTACTCAGTATTTATCATGACGGACTCGTGTGTTCATGTCTTCGGACGTGCATGCGAGTCTTGTCTTGCAGTCAAATCTGCCACAGTTATTGACGCGCTTCCTCTATCGTCGATCATACTGCTATTGGCTGCATACAACGAGCGGTTGCTCCTGATAGGAACCTTTCAGACCTTGCGACTCAGTGTCTGAAAGAGCCAATTGCAACTATCATTCTAAAACAAAACAAAACTGACTACGTGTAGCAGTTGAAGTAGAAAATATAGACAAGGTTAGGCGCTGACACGAGCCTCCGCATCTTGCCAAGGTAGTGTAGATGATCGAAAACGTGTCCTCGGCTAGCGAAGCCTTCTTGGCGGGCTACTACTCGCGGTGCGAGCTTGTGAGTGGAGGTCTTTAGGTAGTGCTGATGCTCCTCAAATGGCGTGGGGATTGGCTTGTGCCGTCCTCAGCGACGTCAGGCGCTCGCTCAACTCGTAGGCTTCACTTCCACACGTCTATTTTTGGAAGCTACAGCCCTTCTCGGGCTGTGAGACTTCCGCACAGCGACGAGCACTGACGCAAGCCATGTGACGAATCCGCAGGCGATGTCGTCCCCAGCGAAGCCTTCCGTTCAGCCGGGCAAGTACTCCATCGAGCGGATGCTCGCTCTCGAAGAGTATACACGCACCAAGTCGATCTGGCGCGTGCTCGCAGTTCTCTTAATGACACCAATGCTACCCTTCGCAGTTATCGTGGCATTTGAGCTGCCTCCTCTCCAGCCTGTCGAAGCAGGATGGCAAGCCAATTGGGTGTTCTTGATCTGGCGACTCGGTGGTGCAATGGTGATTGTCAGCGAAGGCGCGCTCATGATCGGCCTCCACATCATGCCCGAGCTCCACGCTGTTCTTCCAGTGCGAGTGCGAGCGTTCGTTGCATTAATAAGCGCCATTGCCTTCATCATTCCAACAGCAGTGGTCGCAGAGGTGTGAGGCTTCCCGGTACCGTTCACGACGCTGCTCGCGAATCCTACTGGCGGCAGCGGCTTCTTCACAGCCCTCTTTATTGTAGTGCGGTCTCTCGTCCAAGCCAACGAAGATACCAAGCGTCGGTTGCTCTTCTTTTACTGCTACTTGTCTACAGTGCCTGTGATGGCTACAGTATACCCGGCGTACATGGCGCTGTTTGAATACGTTGGCCGCAACAACCAACCGTTTGTGATGCTACTCGTGCCGGGCATCAAGATCGTGTTTCGCAAAGCTATCTCTCGAATTAAAGCCGAGTGGGAGGACTTCGTGCCCATTGCAGTGATCTTTTCGATCGAGCTCTTCAACTCGCTGTATCGTCATTTGTGTGCAAAGCGGGGGGTCGGCCCTCACTACAGCCGCAGCTGTGGCAATTGACCTCGCCCACACTGCGAGATCTGTGTGGAGACTCAATCAAAGCACGAAGAAGCTCCAGCAGCTACTCAAGGAAGCCCACGAAGCGGCGTTGCTCGAACAAGTGTGCGCACTCTGTGAAGACGGAGCCACTCTCCAGGCGTCAACGCAAGACGCAGAACCGCAGCTCCAGCTCCTCCGAGTGAAAAGCTCGTTGAGCCACTGCGGCCTCTCGGACATTGGCCGCTCTCGACTTAAATCCATCGACAAGATTGGCGTCTTCTCGTCGGACCAACTGATCCAAATCCAACACGCACCATTAGATTCCAGTCGGAGCAGCTTTCGTATCCCGTACTTCGCCTCAACGAAGGTCTCACCGGGAGAGAATCCTACAAAGCAAATCCCAGTACATGGCTCTCGACGAGCGTCGCCAACTAAACCATCCGACGCGAGCGACACACGGACAAAACCGAGCGACGTCATCGTCGAGGCCGCCACGATGCTCTTCCGCTCTGAGTACTTGCTCCTGGATGAGTACCTAGAGCGTATTATCCCGTGGATCTACGCCACCAACCTCGTCGTACTCTGGGTCTCTCCAAACGCTGCGTTCTACCCACAGACTCGAGCGATTGCCACCTCTCATGATCTGGTCTCCACACTACTCAACGTTGGCGCGTTTCTCGCGCTCGAGATCGTGATCCTCAGCGTCGTGTTGCAGAAATGGCTCAAGTTTTCACCGCTCCATCAACTCGGCTACGTCTTGGAGCACCAAGCAGGCGTGATCCAGACCCAAATGACCGTGCTGCTGGTGATGAGCTTGCAGTTCAACCTCGACCACGTTGGAGCCGACTTTTCGTTTCAGTTCAAATGGCTACATTAGCTCCTCAAGTGTATCCATCTCGATCTACTGCAGTGAGAAAGGCAGCCACTGATGAACCGGTTCGATCACAGTCAATTACTGACCGACACAGATCTAGATCAGCATCAAATCGTCTGGAGACGCTGAACGCTTCCTACGCAGGAGCTAACGTGGGACACCTCTGTTACTACGTCGTTCGTCGTACGTCACCACGATCAGCGTAGCCATTTCCATACACACCACGTTGCTGTCGACGTTTACAGGCCACTGTAGACGACGAACGAAAATGCGCAAAGCAAAGGAAAACTAATGGAATAATTATTTATGGGGTCCAGAATACTTAACATGCGTCTGTGAGGGTGGTGGCTCACGATCTTCTGTCGTGGCCGCGACAAAAGCTAGAGCTCCACGCCCTGGAGCCACGGGTGATGCAGCGCGTCGAGGGCCGTGCTGCGTTCTTCCGGATTCCGCACCAGCAGGGCCTCGATAAACTGCCGGACTTCACTCGACATCTCGTGCCAGCAGTCTTCCGTGAAGAAAACCTTCTTCGTACCATCCTGCGTAGGAAGAAACACGGGCGCGCAGCCGCTCAGCAGCACGTAGGTCACGACGCCCACACTCCACAGGTCGGCCTCCGTGCCGTAGCCCTTGCCGCTCATGACTTCGGGCGCCACGTAGTCTCGCGTGCCACACTTGGTATGCGCACGGGCCATTCGGTTCTGGACAGCGTTGAGATTCAGCGACTGGGTCACGTCGTGGAGGTTCGCGACTTCCGACAGCGACTCGTGCGGTGTCAGCATGAGATTCGCGCCTTCCAGCTTGCGTGCAATGCCGAAATCCGTGAGCTTGATATCGGCGACGTCGGCGCTTCGAATCAAAATGTTTTCTGGCTTGATATCACGGTGCACGATGCAGTTCCCATGCAAATACGCGACGGTCGCGACCAGGCGAGCGATCAGCCGCTGCGCAACGGGCTCTTCCAACGGGCCGTTGCGGTCCACGTACTCGAACAGCTCCTGCGAGCACAGCTCCATGACCAAATAGAGCTCTTCGTTGCTCTCAAACAACTCTGTGAGCTGCACGACGCCGTCGTGGCGCAGGCCAAACATGATCTCGAGCTCGCGCTTGAGGAACCGCACCTCAAGCATCTGCCGCTTGTCAATGATCTTGACGGCAAACTTCTCGCCCGTCGTTAACCGCGTGGCTTCCTTCACGACCGAGTATTTGCCCGAGCCAAGCACGCGGCCGATACTGTAGCACTCGTGGAAGTTGCGAGCCACGGGCACATTGTCCAGCAACGCCGCGACGGAAAACAACTGCGGCTGGAGCTCGTCAAACGTCGAGTCCAGATCGTCCAGCGACAAGCTCATACGCGACGGCGGCGTGGCCTTTTCCTTGATCGAGTGCAGAAACACCGACGGCGCGTTCTCCATCAACGCCGAGTCGTCAAACATCAAACTCGGCCGCGCCGCACGGCCAGAGTTGGGCGTGCGACTGCGTGGGGGCTTCGTGGGCGTCGTCATCATCGACGGAGGCACCATGAACGGGTTGTCGGACGACGTGTCGTTCAGCATGGGCTGGATCGGCGGCAAAGAGGAGGCGTGTGGCATGGCCATCATGGGGCTCGAGGCCATCACAAACGGGTTCGCGAGGTGCATATTGGCGTCGAACAAGTGCATTCCAGCGGGCGACTGCATCTCTAATGACGCCAAATTCATGGACAGACTGTCCAGCGTGGCCTTGGTGGGCCCATGGAGCGCACGGCGCACGTGTTCCGTGTCGCGGCTCGCCGAGAACTGCTCCATGGCGTCCACGACCTGCTCGTCGCCGTTGATCAAGTGGTCGTTGATGAGCTCACGTTCACGAGGGGATACGTCCATCTTGTCGAGCATCGGCGCGTACCGGTGGACGCGCTCCGTGTTGTTGGCGACCGACAGACACCGGCCCTTGCGCTTCATGGACGGCGAGGCGTTGGTCGTGGCGGCGGAAAGAGTAGGCGCGCGCAGAATCGGCGTGATGCAGCCCTGCTCGACAAGAGCGCGGAGCTCTTCACAGGGCTTGTACACGAGCACCTCCATGTCACGGACGTCGTCGAGGCTCTGGAGAACGACCTCCTGCGTGGCGCCGTTGGGGGAGGACGCACGCATGGCGAGAAGCGCAGAGTGGCTGGCAAACGCCGCGTACGTCTTGGCAAATGCGAGCTCGTGGAAGCGCGTGATGAGCTCACGCACAGTCGTCATACATGGCGAAATCTCGATAGCGACGCTGCCGGGCAGCTCCTTCATGCGCACGGAAACGGTCTTGGTGGTCACGGGGGTCGTGGGCGTCGCGGGGGCGAGCTGGATGCGAAGCGGATCGTCCAAGTGGAAGGACGCCATCATCATCATCGGACGGGGAGATGGCGTGGTCGGAATCGTTGGAAACTTGTTGGTTGTTGGGATTTGTTGGATGTTGGATGTCGGTTGTTGGACGTCGTCGTTGGCGTTAATAATGCGAACGTTGGTGAGCGCGCAGGAAATAAATAACGCCGACGAGCGCGAGATAAATTACGGGTCGGGGTCGCGCGGGCGCGGAGAAGTTGAGAAGTACTTGGCCGCTAGCGATACCGTACACGCGGGTCTTGCCTTCAAATGCACTCGAGTCGTCTCCGGTAAAGAAGAGGAACGCGGGCGGGAAGGAAAGCACGAGACGCGAGAAGCTTAGCTGTTGGCCAAAGTGGAAATGCGAGTGTGTCTAGACAAGCCACAGACTCACAGACTCCCACACTCACACGGCGTTTTCTCACTCACGCACACACCAAAAACCCCGCGTTTGAACTGTGCCCGAAAAGAGCGTGCGTGCAGAGAGGCTGGGCGTGTGTGGCTGCCTGGCTGGCTGGTTGGGTGTGCTGTGCCACGCGACGCAATGGAACACTACTGCACCAAACGCTGACCGGGTGCTGAGCGTTAGTGCTGTATGTGACGTCCGGGTCGTCGTTTCTTGAGCGCGGGAGACTGCTGGTGCGATGGAAGACCAGAGGCGTTGGTTGCTTCCATACAGACTGTACCGTACAGTACTCCGCAGACAACTCTGCCCACGCTTCCAGACAGTCTGGGTCGGCGGTGGTCTCACCTTGAAAAGAACCAACACAACAAAAGCTGGTTGAATCCTCCCCCTTTCCGCAACTTGCAAGCAAAGGAGGCCCTATCCACCTCCAGATGTGAACCGGATTGGTGTGGAAAGGGGTAGGGATAGCCTTGTTGAGCCGATCTTACAGAGCTGGGTTCAACATATACAGCCAATCAGAGCCGACTAAAGTGCCGAATCTAGTGTTTACCACCCCAGCCAACGCTTCCAGCTCACCACGATTCCGATACAGAACTGTGGTGGTTTGCAGATAGCCCGATCTGCAAGTGAACTGCATGTCACTGTGAATCACACCGCCATGGCCATGCTGGACTTCTCAGCATGCATGTTACATTCGACCTGCGATAGAAGGCTTCCCAGGACTTCTGTTTAGGATCCGAAGATTCGCTTCATAATCATTTCCATCCGCAGACTAACCCAGCTGGTGAGGCACACAGACAGTTTCAACCCTGCCTTCTCTTCTCAGGAAGATGCTGGATTCTGCGAAAACGGGCCGCGAACATCGCGAACCGTCAGCTGCTAAATTCACGCTGACAGCACAGCTGGGAGTCAAAAGAGAACAGCCGACAAAACTAAATAGTGTGTCCCACACCACGGCATTGATCTGCGACGTGATACAGTCGGCGACTTGTGCGACTCAGGAAGATCCATGCGCGGACTTGAGCCATTGGAACTGGAAGGAGAAGTCGGCGCCCGCGTGGTCCAGGCTCACATGGAGACTCATGATGAGGATGACGACCATCTGTGCGCGGATCGCGTTTACCTGATGCTCCAGCACGTAGCTGAGCAGGTGGAGTGGCGAGAACCGGAGGCGTTTCCACAGCACGACGCTCAACGCGACAAACGAGATAAACTCGAGCACGAAGAAGACGCCGACGTTGAGCAGCGACGCCAACAGATCTTATCGTGTTGCCAGTGACCGTGTGTGGGGGTAGAAGGCACCGTTTGGAGAGCACCATAGCAGCACCAAGTTAATTGCGTACAGCCACGGGATCACACACTCGAGGTACTCGCCCAACAACAGATACTCGGACCGGAAGAGCAGACTCGTCGTCTCAAAGATAGCGACGCTGTGGCTACTATGAGGAAATGTACAGGCACTCGGCAGCCGCGCCAGCGCAGCCGGACGCTTTGGTGTCGTTGGAAAGATCTTGGTGGACAAACGCGTGAAGGATGAGACTGCGGCCGACTGGCTTTGAAGGCCGTTGAAGGCTCTTTGATGCGAAGACCTCCGTCTCAGTCATGGATTCGAGTCGTTCTTTTCCTTCCTTTGAGAGTCCACACTGCTGCAAGGCGCTGCGGAGACTGACGCTGCTAAGGAGCCGGCTATCTGGTGTAGACGTGGACTGATTCTCACACAAAATCGTGATTGTCGGGAGTAACGAGCCAACTTTGGACGACTGGAGCAGTCGCTGGAGTGGCTTTGTCTGCTGGTTCAGTTTGTACAAGCCGTGCAAGGACATGGCGGCGTCGATGGCCATGATGACGGCGATGGTCACTTGTGAGTTGCCCACTTGCACTCAAATCACTTGGAACAACGCGTTGTAGAGCTCGATCGAGAAGACGATGATGATGGGGATGAGGTCTTCGCAGTCGGCAGCGATGGTCGCGATAAGCTTGCGGATCGACATCTTGATCACAGGCACCAGCAGCGTAACCAGTGGCTGATACTCATGGTGGTTCTTCCCTACGAACAGGAAGAGTGCCATGTACGCAGGATACACGAGCGACATGAGCGGCATCGTGCATACATAGCAGCAGCAAAAGAAGAAGCTACGTTGGAGAGCGTAGCTCTGGTTGATCTCATGGCGAGCAACACCATAAGTGAGAACGAGTAGCAGAGTCCCCACAACCGAGTTGACTATCGTCGTCGTGAACGGCACAGGGAACCCCCAGACTTGGGCCAACAACATTGAGAATCCGGTGTAGATCATAGCCATGATGATTGCGATCCAGGAGCGTGTTCGTGTAGTAAGTGCGCAGTTGAGTTCGGGCATAATGAGTCGTGGGATGGCGAACAGACCTTCAGTAACCAGCACCATGCCGATGCCTAGTCGCACGAAGAAGAACACCCAGTTGGCTCGCCATCCGTCCTGTGGCGGTGCTAATGGAGGCAGCTCGTACACGATGATCATGAATGCGGGAAGCAGTGGTGTGCGGACGATCACCCACAGCACGTGGCTCAATGGCCGAGTCCGAGTATACTCTTCCAGAGCCAGTAGCCGCTCGATGGAGTACTTTCCCTCGAGTGTCAGTGACGGAGTGTTCGTTGGAAGGAAGCGCAGAATGCGCGGCGCTGTTTGTGCCAAGGCGAAATTCGATGGGCCTGGTGGCGAGGAGGCAGCGGGAGTCTCCGCTTGCTGGACTTGGCCGGATGAGCTCCGCATGACTTCAAGGAGAGACGCTCACTGAGGTTTCGCTAGCTGTCGCCGAAGGAATTAAGACGCAGTCATCGCCACAAACGAGCCAGTCGCTACTGTCCCGTGTGTACTTCCGTGTCCTGGTTCGCGTAGGGCAAAGATAGACATTCGGCAACACTCCTATGACCACCGAACACGACTGACCTGGTCGATCAGAGACCTGCGACTTCAACGTTTGCACCGGTTTGCTACCGGTTCAGTCGCAGCCGAATGCGAAACCGATAGCTTGAAAGGCCGCAGCATGTTTCTCTTTTGTGATCGAAGCCTGAAAATAAACAAATTGCAACGGCTCGCTGGATGTTGTGGGCTCGGGGTCTTTGAAAGTCCCAATCGCACTGTGTGCTTCGTGAAGAGCTTAGTGGCTCCCTGTACGTGAGCGAGACCTCCCTGATCTACCAGACGCAGCCATGGCACAGCAAGGAGCGACGCTGCAGAACTACAACAATGAGCTGGTCAAGTGCATCGAGGACCTGCGTGAGAAGCGGGAGGAGGTGAACCGAGCGATGCTCAAGGACGAAGAGGAAAAGGCCAAGATCCAAAAGGTAGGGGCCAATCATCACTCACTTATTCACGAGGCGGGGCTGACTGGATTGATTGAATTGTCGTAGGACCTGACGATTCTCACGGACCGCCTGAGCAAGATCAACGAGGCATTAGCACGTAAGACGCAGGCGCGAAACGAGTACGACCGCACGATTCTCGAGACCGAGGCTGCCTACATGAAGGTGCGATCGACGAGTTTGTGTAGTGTCTGCGGGTTTGTTGAGCTGCTGCTGAACGCGTGTGGGGTGTCTTTGGCTGTAGATTCTGGAGAGTTCGCAGACTCTGCTGCATGTGCTCAAGCGTGAGACAGTCCAGTTGACCAAGAAGAAGCAGACGTCGTCGTAGCCGTCCGTCACGCGCGTAGCACGCGAGTCGTGTTTCGTTGCGCGTAGTGTGCCTACTTCTTTCAATAAATTAATAGCCCCTGTATAATACGTTGCAAAACACCCTCAACGACCCAGCACGTTCGATGGCCATTTCGAATTCTGTTGTTATGAAATCCCTTCAGATTAGCGATCCTAACGATGGCGCACCTCCTTGGTCACTGGGTCCACCACAAGAGCCGGTCGGCGGTCTTTGCCCCGGCGCTCGCGTCCGAAACAACGCGGCAGGTTACCTGTAGACCCGGCACTCAGCACGTCCACGCACTGCTGCACCTTGCGAAGCTGGTGGGCGAGCAAGTACTGCTCGCAGTCGCGAGTAACCAGCTCGTCGTAGTGGGCATTGACTTCGATTTCGATATCCTACACATTCACAAAGAATAGTTAGCATAGACTCAACCAACAGGGAAGCTTTCCGGTATCAAGATGCCTACCTTGAGTGCGTTGTGAACGCTCTCGTTGGCATTTGAAGACGATGCGTGGCGAAGGCGGATCTGTGGCGCACGCACGGGATACTCGGGCGAGAGTTCGACGACGCCGTCCACCTGAAGTTTTTCGTGCTTGAAGCTGACGCGGAAGTACTCGCGGCCTGTCGAAGCCTGAGTTTTGAACAGCTCGACGATCTCGGCAGTTGGACACGTCACTTCCTTCCATCCAGTGAGCGTCGTCTTGATCTCCGAGGGGAACTGACTCGCGAACGAAGCGTGGACAGGAGCGTGTGGCGCTCCAGACGACAGGGCGGTCAGGTGGCTCTTCAACTGGACTGTGGTAGCGAGGCGCTTGATCAGTTTGTGCACCACATTACGAACCGATGGCTCCGGACGGCGGCGCAATCCTACTTCGGACGATACGCGCTGCAGAGGGTGCAAGCCACAGATCCACTGGGCCCAGTAGTACGGTCTGCAAGATGTCTTGTCTACAGGGAAAACCACTTCCCGCTTGCTTTCGTCGTCCGCGAACTTGTATGCAGTAGCGTGGCGAGGAAGCTGAACGCCGTCGTCACCAGGGAAGAGGCTCGTGAGCACGTGCTTGCCCACAGCTCTCACTGGGGACGCAAGCTCCGCCGTCACCACCTGAGCTGTTTGGAAGTACTGGAACACGATCGCAAACTCCTTTGTCTCCGTACCCTTGCGCTCATCGTCGACAGCCAGCGACAGCTTCAACATCACCGCCTTCTCGCTGCACTTCCACAGATCTTTGTCTTCGTTTTCCGCGGCCGCCTCTTCCTCCAGGAGCACGTTCTCGCTATTGTCGTCATCGTTCACAGTGATCTTGACCTCGCTCATCTCCTTGATCACCAGCTTCTCGACGATCGCGCCTTCTTCTTCAGCCGCCTTCAACGCCGCGGCATCCACAATCTCTCCGCTTTCCACAGGACGCGAGCGTCCGAGCGACGGAGAGCGCGAAGGCGCCTTGGACGTCTGCGCAGCTACGACACTTCCGTTCTCACGCTGCGTAGCGATCGACGGAGAGCGCGAAGGGATCTTAATACGCTTGGACTGTGGCGCAGAGGCGTCGTCCTGGCCCACGCGGCCTCCGGACAGCAACGCCGCTGGGAAATCACGCTTCTTCACACGCAAAGACGCGCCCGCCAGGCCCTTGGCGTCCACGATCGACACTTGCATCTGCTTGGAGGCACCGCTGGCGGTCTGGTAGGCTTCTAGCTCACAGTAGAGCGTGTACAATGGTGCTGGAAGCTGCGTACTGGCTTCACTCTGCAGCTTCAACGTCGCCGAGACTGGCGCACGTATGTAACTCTGGAGACCGCCCGTGGAATCCTCGATACGGTCCAGTTCCCCGCGTAACCCGTCCAGAAAGCCCTGCTTGCGCTGCGTAGAAGCCTCCACGACCTCGATCTTGGCCTTGATCTCCTTCACTTGTGCCACCATTCTAATCCAACGGTTATGATAATCCGTTCAGGTTACTCCACGGGTTACAATACAGCCACCATACACGAACGTACCGCTTCCGCGTCTCGAGCTCCTGCGTGAGCTGGTCCAAGTGCTTGCGGTGGGTGTCCTGGTCCACTGCGATAGGGATCGCGCCGCTGGCAAACTCGATCTGGTCCATTTCCTTGGTGCTGAAGCCTCGGCAGCGGCGGATCTCGCGCACCAAGTGGTCTTTCTCGTACAGCAAGTTCTGCAGCTTGAGCTGGTGGGTCTCCACGACGTCTTTCTGGTCCTGGACACGCGTTTTCCATGCATCACCAGCCAGAAACGTGTCTCGAATGCCCGCCTTCATGGCACTGAGCAGCACAACGGCCTGCCAGCGCTGCTGCTTGAGCTGCGCCTTGTCGACCTTTCCACTGCGGTGCTGGGCCTCCAGGTCCAAGAGGATGCTGCGAAGCGACGCACAGGCCGCCTTGAGCTGGCGTAGCGGCGCCACGCGCACGTCGGGTGTCTCCATTTTCGGCTCGGCTTTTTACTGTCGGAGCTCGTGGAGTGGTGCCTGTTGTTGCGATGGCGGCGTTGGAGCAACATTCCCCCTCGTTCGGGCGACATTGAACACTACTGTCATTCCTTTGATATTGCATATTTGCCAAATGTGGTTTCTATGGCCCATTATGTGATAAGGGAGTTAGATGAGATGTTGCGCGAAGGTAGCCGTGGTCGAGAGCCACTGGTGAACATTCGCTCCATTTTGATCCGCACGACTGACAGATCACCATGCTCCAGCGGTTCGTGTCGCGCGCTGCACGTATGGCGGTGCGTCCGCAGGCGGCTACCACGCGCTGCATGGCCATCAAGGCGGAGGCCACGGAGGAGGTGATGCGCCCGATCCACTTCGAGCAGACGGCGGAGGTGCGTTCATCCAGCATTCAGGAGGAACTGTGTGCAACCAGCAAGCGCAGCTCCTTCTACTATTCACAGGCTATATTGCGATTTTGACCATGGCTTCCATGTATGTATGGATACAGGACGCTGCTGCGCATCCGTTCCGTGTCGTCGGTGTGCGTGACGTCGAGGTCCAGGACTGGGAGTACCCAACGCGTAACGAGGCCGACCTCAAGAGCAAGTCGCGCGCCGTGCGCAACCGCTTCCAGCACCCAAACTTTATCAGTTTGTGGATCGATGACCTGCAAAAGACCGAGGCGTACCTCAAGAGCCAGAACATCCCATACACGAGCGAGGGCATCGTGAAGGGCCCGGACGGCCACGATGTGTTGGTGATCCCACCAAGCGCCGACGGGTCGAGCATCGAGTTCTTCAACCTGTGCGACAACCCGACGCTCGTGGAGCTGGTGCAGGCCACGGAGGAGGTCATCAAGGAGTTTAGCGAGGAGACCAGCGAGGAATAGACACAGCAAGAAACGCTTCTGATATGTTCGTCCAAGCTCCCTTGGTCTTGTTCCTCTATGTGTACGCACTGCCGCACAGACGTCGACCATAGTCTAATACCCGGATAGACGTCAACAGCATCCAAGATCTCTACTCAAGGCCATCAATAGCGTGAAGCCGTCATGCGATGGCTTGCTTTCGTCTCACCACCGTCGCGAAGATGGCATTCATGCCCGAGATGTCATTCTCCGCCCAGAAATGTCCGATGTCACTATATCGAGGCAACGGTTTGCTAGTGCCATGTACGATGTCACTCTTCAGAGGCGGTGTGAGTTTCCGTCAGAAAAGTCGATGGCGCCAACAATTCAAAATGGCGGCGCGCGAATGGGAAGCAACGCGGACGGCGTCGGCAGCGTTTTCGACGGCTTCCAGCGTGTATCGACGTCGCAGATCGAGTGGAGATGGAGATGATGCTTTATTGGATGAGATGCTCGAAGAATTGGGCGTCCCAGATAGCGAGAAGAAGAAGAAACGTGCGTTGAATGCCGGTGAACCCATCGAACTGATCACTCCGCCGCGGCCTCTGCGACGCCGCGTGGAGCTGGCTGCTACAGACGACGAAGAAACCAAAGGAGGTGATAGCGAAGATGACGAAGTGGTTCTGTTGGATCTGACGACGCCCACACCTCCGTCAGCGAAGAGAAGGTCCCCACGCCAGTCGCGTGAGAGTGTCGTGGACTTGCTGTCATCACCTGACGGACCAGACCCCGAGCCAACGCCGCTGTCGCCATGGCCTTCACAAGAAGACAATGGAGTCGATGAAAGGGCATCTGTAGCACTGCTGCTACGGAACGTGACGGAGCGGTTAGCGAGCCGCCGTCGGCCGCTGATCCAGAGACTGCGAGAGGCGGAGGAGAAGACCGAAGAAGACGTTGATTTTGGTGATTACGACGAAGAGATGGAGACTGAAACGCTGGTGGCAGCGTATGAAGGACCCGTGCTCACGAGAAGACCCGAGGTATTCGTGGCGGTTGATAGTGAAGACGAAGAGAAGGAAGAAGGTTGTGATGAAGAAGAAGAAGAAGAAGAAGAGGACGACGTGGTGGTGTGGGAAGGCTTCGACTGGGACGGGCCTGGTCTAATGACTGGGGGCTCTTCACAGACTGACGCCCCTGCAATATCAACTCAAGAATCGCGTCCTGACGAGACTGCACGGCCTGTGAAAGCAGCGGACCAAGAAGATCGACTGGACCGGCGTGATGAAGATGATGATGATGACGAAGAACGACCAGCCCCCAAGAAAAGCAAAGCCGAGCAACCGAGACAGAGGAAGCCTAAGCAACCAAAGGCACCGCCACGTCCCGTGAAAGAGCCTGTGGTCGCTGCGATCGCAATGGAGCGGAGTTTTGCTTTGTCAGACGTGGGCCAAGCGATCCACAAGGCGCTGGACGCCAACGTGTACAATAACAAGCCTGTGCCGTACAAGATGGAGAATCCATTCCCGCTCGGAGGGCAGAACGTGGTCCAGTGGCATCGACGAGGGGGAGGCAGCAGCGAGAACGACACAGAGAACGACGCCAGTCGCTACACGATAGCATTACACTATTCAGCGGAGGCGTTCCTGTCCCTCGTTCTCGAGAAAGGGTACAACGCGCTCATCCAGATCCTTGAGAAGCTGCGCAAATCGATGCTACTGGTTGGAGAAGGCAAGAAATCGGTCGTGTGGGGGACTGTCGTGCTCATTGTCGAAGGTATGGACCGTGCGCTCATTCTGCGGAAGAAGAAAGGCAAAAGCAAGGCAGCTCCAGGGTCAAATCCACCGCCGGTTCAGTCCAATATCACATTCAGCGACCTCCACGAGCTCGCGTTTCGAGTGTTTATGGATACGTCTGTCCACACCAAGGTATGTGTTCTGCAGCTTCCTGTGACGTGTACGTGGCCTCACTGATATTGTGTCTACATTGTAGTTTACGTGCGATTCAGAGGCAACGGCGTCGTATGTGGCGCTGCTGACGCGTGAGATCGTGGTCGCTGCCGTCAAGCAAACCACACAAGAGGAGTTTCTAGAGAGCGTGCCGCGCATCCACTCGTTTCGCGTTCTTCCGAAGACAGGCAGCACGCTAAATCCGTTTGCCAATGCGTGGCTTCGCATGCTGCAGATGATCCCAGGAGTGAGCGAAGACCGTGCGCAGAGCGTGCTGGATCACTACCCGACCCTGCGAAGTCTCCTCGATGCTTACAACGACCCGAAGCGAAGTGTCATGGACAAAGAAGATCTGCTCACCAACAAGCTGCACGGCTCACGGGGTGAACCTTCGCTGTCACGACGCATCTACCGCGTATTTAGCGGCTGGGATGAGCGTGCTTTGGTGTAGCTCCTGTGAAGTCCAAGATCACCAGGGTGTTTCTCGGTGATGACGGGTGCGAGACGTAGAGTTCGCTTCGCTAAGTGCGATCCTTCGTATACCAGCTCTCGCCATATATGCGCAAGCCGGTCTATTAGCGCCGCTGCCAGACCTGATTGGGCCCACGACGACCGGGATCATCATCGGGGCGTCGTACAATCCAATCGTGGAGCTACGGTCCGGGTAGGATCGCCACTGCCAGTTGTCTTGACGAGTGTCCGGTGGCTCGTCCTCTATCGGACCAATCTGACAGCGATCCCGTTGTGGTTGCTGACGATGGAGGCTCCGATTCTAGAGACACATGCAGATGGAACGCCATTCTGTGAGAGCATGGACCAGTCAGAATTGGATAAAGTTGCTCGGAACGCGTGTGAGCTGCGAGCCACCACCACCATGGGACGGCGTCGCCAAAGACGTCGCCATGCAAGACATGCTCCATCCGCTATGAGCTTGAGAGTTGGGCAACCCGATCATCCCCCCCCCCACACACACACACAACTATTGACGACGCCGCTTCGCAAGCCTCCACCTAGAAAACGTTGCTGAGATGGTCGTGGCCAACTTGCTCCACACTGGGAGGAGTTCTTGTAACGTTAGAGTGGTAATCTGAGCGGATTCTGTGTCGCGTTGCAGGGTCAATGGATGTCAATGGGTGTCAAAAGTCTCCCTCTTGTGTTTGGTCCAACGGCAATTTGGACAATCTTCACTCCCGACACAATGCGTGCTTGATGACGATCCGTCTGAACACCATGCCGAGTAGTAGGTGACCGACGGCTCATGTGAGACACGAGTTGCACCCATCGACTCGCCACGCACGAAGGGGGCTCGTAATCCAAGTCAAAACAGCATTATCCACACACAAAATGTCTCTCTAACCATATTTTTACGATCGTAAAACAGCATTTGATTTGACACAATATCACTTAACCCAGTACTCATGATGACGATTATGAGGACCAGAGTGTTGGTGGATTGCCCTGCTGCATCGAAACGTCATCATCGCCAGAAATACCTACTGGAATAAGAAACTCAGAAGCCAGAAGAACGCCAAGTGAAGTCCAAAAGTGTGCTGAGCTCTTCGTCCTACAAGAGCTCATTACTGAAGAGCGCGTCTCGGCTCACAATTCAACCTCCCTTAGAATACACGATGGGGCCGTCGCACACGAGCTCCTCGTCGGGCAGCGGCTCCAAGACGCAGCCTCTGCAGCCGCCGCCGCGTCGCTTTCTCCAGTCGCGCAGCAGCCAGATCACCGCCGTCATTTTGTCGCCGTTTGTCGTGACTTTATTGCTGCTGTGGGGCGTCGTGGGCTTCCTGCTTCGGCTTCCTGCAATCAGCGTCGCCGCTCCGAGTGCCGTGGTTACGTGGGTACTCTACCTGAGTCTTCCGGGCATCCCCACGTCTCTAATGGACTGGCCGATTGTATTCACGGTGGGCTTTGCCATACTGGCGTTCCTGCCGTCCAAGCCCAAGATCGTTGGCCTAGGTGTTGCCATCGCGCTTGCCGTGTACGCGATCGTGCGTGGGTCTCTGTGTGATACAGAGCCGGGTTCCACGACGCGCTCG
>JAADXE010000585.1:0-20597 GCA_023337545.1 Pythium coloratum | reverse complement strand
TAGGCGAGGTTCTGGACGCTGAGTGCACCCGTGAGCTTGGCGCCGTCGAAGGCGTAGGACGTGACCTTGACTTCGTTGGCGGCCTGCGCGACGGCGGCGAGCACGAGGATTGTGATGACGCTGCGGATGGCAGCAAAGTGGGGTGAGGCTTGAGACTCGGTGGATAGTGAACTTCGTAGTCCACGGCAAACTGAAGAATGAAGTAACTCGCGTGGGAAGTCGAAGAAGACCAAGTACGCTTTTGATCCGATGTCCACCGTCCTGTCAGAGATCCAGGAAGTTAGCATGTATGGAAATCATCATGACACGCAAGGATCATCAAATGGCACGGTAAAACAGTATAATGAAGGTGTTAGTGGGTGTTTTGAGGGTGATTACTCAGATAACGTTAGTAGAAGGTTGAAGTTGCCCCAAGCCAAGCAGCCAAAAACGAAGCGGCTTCTGAACTTCCGAGCTTTGCCTGTCCACTAAGTCTAACACTGCAAGGCGGAAATCCAGCAGAGCCCACTCCTTGGGGTGCTGCTTTTGACATCTCAGGCGTTCGAGAGTGACCACAGCGTCACCGAGGAGGTCAGGTCACCAGCCATGTGAGACCGTCACCTGAGACCCGTGAGACGCCAGATTCGTGGGGATGCCTCACGGATAAGTGTAAGCAAAGGACTGTCATGGCACTCAGTAGGATATATTTGGCAGTTGTTGTAACCAGCTCCTTAAATGTAGAAGAAGAACACGAAGATCATAGAGAGCGAGGGTCTTAGGCCGCGCCAGTCAGGGTCTTGAGCTCCTGCCGGGCGAGGTTAGCCGAGATCATGGCGGCGTACGACCACGTGAGGTCGTTCACGCCCTGCGAGAGACCCGTAGCGCGGTTGTACTGCTCATTGAGGTGGTAGCCCGACGCGCCGTGGTATTTGACGCGGCGAACGTGGATGTCGCCGTAGGTTTCCAGCGCCGTGATGATCACGTTGAACGACGTCGAGCCGGAAGCGTACGTGCCCGTGGCGACGCTGAGTCCAAGTCCAGCTGGAGCTGCACCGTTGAACAGCTTCTGGTTGAGGCTCGTGACCGTGATGGAGCCAGCCTTGACGAATGCCGTGGCAGCGCGGTACGCCGTCTCGGCCACAATCACCGTACACAGGTACCACGGGTTTCCGGACGACGTGCCCGCGCCGTCGTACACGTCGCCGTAGTAGCGACCGATGGCCACAGAGAGCGGGAGACCCGACGCGTCCACCTTGACGTTCGAGTTGATCGCGTACTCGTTGATGAAGCCGGCCTCAAGCTGGTACACCGACGCCAAGATCTTGTCGTCCTGAGGGGAGAAGACACCGTCGCCGTTGTCACCGTGGACCGAGCCAAGCGGAATGGCAGCGTCCAACAGGCGGCCACTGAGAGTGGTCTGCACGACCTGCGAGCCAGAGTTCCAAAACGACGCGAGCTTGGTGTCCAGAGCCAACGCCTGCGTGTTGTACCACGCAGCGGCTCCAGTGTCGCCGACAAAGTTGGCAAAGTCACGGCCTTCGTACATGGCGCGACGCTGCGAGGCGACCGTGAAGAAGTGGATGCCACGCTGTTCCTCCCACAAGTCACAGCCGTTGGCGTCGTTGTAGTTCTTCGAGACATATTCAAGATCGTTCTTGATGATACCCGTGGATGTACTGTTGTACAGGTCCAGCACACGCTGCATCGAGCCTCCATTGGCGAGGTACGCCTTGGAAAACCGAATGAACGAGCTGGCACGAAGAGCAGGGCCGTCGTTCTGTGGACGGCACCATCCATCGTTGAAAGCCGTGCCCGAGACGTAGTACTTGGCCTCACCCAGGCCGGTCAGCGTCGTGAGACCCTGGAGCTTCTTGGTGAAGGTGGCGTGGTCCCAGAACTTTTGCTCGAGTGTCGTATCACCGCCCTTGTACAGTGTGTTGATCACGTCCATGACCAGCGCTGCATCACGGATCCAGTGAAACACGTAGTTGTTGGCGCCTCCAGGCGAGGCCGCGATGATCGAGCCAGCGAGAGCACCACTGACAGTGGTGGTGGGGCTGATGTTGGCCAACAAGAACGACTTGAACGACGGCAACGCCGACGTCAGGTACGTGTTGATGTCGGCCTGGAAGCCCGACGGCACTGGAGTCACGGACGGCGACGTGGTCGACGGCGTCGCCGTGGTAGTAGTTGGCGTCGTAGTCGTTGGCGTCGTGGTAGTCGGCGCTGGCGTGGCCGTCGTTGGTGCTGGCGTCGTGGTCGTCACTTGGTAGTTGACACCGTAGCCGCCGTTGTTGTCGTAGTACGTCACACCGTTCACCGTGTACTGCACGTAGAACTGAGAGATACCCGCCGAGCCAATCGCGCAGTTGAACGACCACACTTCCTTGTTGCTCGAGTCCGGGCCGCTCGTGTAGCTGGTAGAACACGTGTTGCCCCACGTCTGCGCCGTGTTGGCGTAGATGACGCTGATGACCTTGGTGTAGGCGAGGTTCTGGACGCTGAGTGCACCCGTGAGCTTGGAGCCGTCGAAGGCGTAGGACGTGACCTTGACTTCGTTGGCGGCCTGCGCGACGGCGGCGAGTAGGAGGATCGTGAGGACGCTGCGGACGGCGGCGAATACCATCTTCGTAGGAGTTGTTGCTGGACTTGAGCTGCTTGTGGAGAAATGGAGACTGAGAGTAGACCTGCAGGTTGATCAGAGACCTTGACGAAGGCCTCCATGAGGGCAGGCGGTGATCATAGAGTCCACCATGAAGCTGTCCATGATGGAAACCCCTTCTCGTGAGGCGAGCTGCTGAACTCAGGCGACCATGCGCATACAGGAATCCAGTGGATGGAGATGCGAGTGCGGATACATGGGGCTGATCGTGAAGCCTGCGTCCAGGAAGGTCCGCTAGCTAGCGTCCATCATAATGCAACCACCTGAAGAAACCTCTTCACGGGTCGAGACGTGAGACCATGGTGCCTGCTCTCAAGCTGAGGCAGCTGGAACAGATCTTCAACTGTGCGCATCCCCCACTGCTGTACTGCCGCCTTTCTCAACCGAAGCACCAATGGCGGAGGCAGGTCACGTCCACTTCAACAATCAGCACACGCGTCCTTGACCGGGCTATGCGCGACCTGATCGGATGGGTTCTTCAAGCAGCATGACAGAAATCCAGTGAGGCGACTGCACACACAGACAGAGAGACACCGGGATGCCATCACGATGGCACTTGATGGTACTGCTTGGGGTACTGTACGTAACGGGGAACTCACCCACTCACCGGACGAGGCACCGACCCGACGTCAAGGCGGCGCATTTGGCACCCCAGCGCCGTCCCTTACTGTGTGCCTTGTGGTCGAGCCATGGGGATGTACATGATGATTGCCATCACGTGACACGCGCGAAGATGATCGTGGCGGCTCGCGAGAAATCCAGTGGAGCTGCCGCTGGACTAACAGTCGCATCCTCGCCCTCGCGATCAGGCTAATCAACTAGCTTTCTCTCATACGAAGCCAATTTGAGATCCGCTCATCATTAGCCCGGCTTAGTTCATTTAGCCCGGTAAGCCCATTAATCGAATGGGTACCACTCCACACAACTCGGAAAAATGGAGATGCGCGCGCATGAGGAGCTCCTCATATAGAAGCAGGCGGAAGACCTGGGAGTCTTCACACTGCTGAACCCAGAGAAGAACGCGACCACTGGGCCGCTGCAGTCGTCTTCCCCGCCACGAAGGAGAAGCCGAAGAGGAAGCTCAAGCATGGGCAGCGACGCGTCCAAGATCGTGCTGGCGAACCCGCTCGTGCCGCAGCCGCGGTTCCCGCGCGTGATCAACACGCGCTTCATGCTGGACCGCGTGCTCACGCTGCGAATGCCCGAGGGGTTCTGGTCTCACACTGGTGACCAGGCGCTGGAGATCAAAGACGTGGATACGAGCGCAGTCATGTTCAAGATCCCATCGACCAAGCCAGTCAACGGCAATGAACAAACCCACAAGACCATAGGCAAGCAGCTTCTGCTGGACCTCAACGGCGTGCCCATCGTGACTATGGAGAGCTACGATGTGGGTATGGAGTGCGCGACGTACGTGCCGATGATCCCTCGACCAGCGAGCATGATGCCTGCGTTGGAAAACGCGGCGCTGTGTTACTTGGAGACCAACAAACGTCCACTGGAAAACCGCTTGCTGCTGCAGCTGGATGACCCTTTGACTGGTGGTATCGTCAATATACGAATGGACAACTCGTGGGGGACCCACGAGACCATGTTCTGGCTCGACCGTGGGGTCAAACACAAGCGAGACTGCATTGCGCGCGTGTACCTCGAAGCGGACGTCAAGCAGGCCAAGAAACAAGCCCGCAAGTCCAAGACCAACAACGGCTCAGCTGACAACGGGGCATCGTACATCCTGGATATTGCACCGGGAGTGGACGTTGCATTGATTGTGCTCGCGTGTGCGGCGCTGGATGAGGAGTTGAAGAAACGAGTGAGCAGGCAGCCTTGTGAAGTGGGCACGGACGGGATTACGGCGATGCTAGCCGAACGCCACCACGGCTGCGGTATCTCGCGCGACCGTGTCGGGGCCAAGGCCGGCAAGGCGTTGTTTGTGAGCACTGACCTGTAGCACGAAGCTATCGTTGCCTACACTACGAGAAGGATGAAGCCGTTAAATGAAGATCGAGTAGTTGCCGCGTTATCTGTACTGCACAATTGCTCACGTTGACATTTCTACCGTGGGATTTGTGTGAAATGACGAGTTCGAAGTCGTAACCGGACGATATTTACTGGTTCTCCGTCAAGGACGCAGGGCTTTTCGCGTTCAGACAGTCATGTCCAGCTCGCTCCATTCGTTACGAAGTAGAAATCTCTGGAGATTGCAAGAGGAAGTTGGGACGGAACCCACACAGGATTGCGCGTGGTTGTTTGTAGCGTATCTCGCCTACAGTACCAACTGCGGCAGTCCAAGCTGAACGCACTCGTCAGCATCACGAGCTCCTCGCTACAGTACCCTTCATGTCGGACGTGTAGCCTCCGTGAACCTGGAAGCAATTCAATGGTACCGTTGCCCGTTTGAAAGGCCTGGCCAATGCGAGCAAAGGAATTTAAGCGTCCGTCCCATTGACTTGCAACCAGACGTTGCGCATGCAGCGATGAGACTGTCGGCGCCACGGATCTCTCCAGGCTGTGGGCATGCATGAATGCACGCCTACGTTACTGTACCGGTAGTATATCCCTGGATTGTCGAATCGCGAAGCTGCATGGCCAATGCCGACAAGGACGTCTGGGTTCTCTACAACAACGACCTTCCTCGTGATACACAGCATAGTGATCTGTATCACGCGAGCGAAGCGACGCGCATGCATGGACACCTTCTCGAAGGGTAATCGGCTTGACTGTGGCCGAGGACCAACCACCAGGGAACCGCCATTGGTTGTCGGACGCTGCTTCCATGGGAATGGCGATTGAGACGATGGGAAGCGCCATGGTGTTGCCTTTCGCGACCCATCAAACGGTCTTTCACACCGATGGAATCAGAGGATATCTGAGTCTAACCATGAGTGATGGTCGAAATGACGTTAGAACATGGCTCGAAAATGGTTTATCTACCAAAAGAGAGTCACAAAGAGACGTTTAGGGGAGGGGTTGCGTCTGAGGGTGTCCAAACCCGTGACACAACCCAGTAAATGCTGCCCTTTCTACGGTGTGTGACACCATCTGCTCGTGCTCATTTTTCTTCGTAAACTATGCCTGAAAAACTCTAAAATTCTATTTTTGGTGCAAAATGGTCACAAAACCTATTGCTTCTCGCAGACCAAACACAATCACGCGCCTTTCGACGTCTGTCGCCAGCCTGGCTTCCTCGACACGATTACTGGCCAGACCAAACTCGAATCAAGACGCAAGCCCAAGCCCAAGCGTCGGCTGACCACGCGCGAGTCTTCGAAGAATCTGCGTCGGGTGCGCGCGCTTGCAGTGGACAGTGGCGAGTCCATTCGTCTCACTTGGAGGTCTATCGACTGCTTCGCCGCGCTTTCGGCTGGAACCAATAATTGAGTCCCGGGTACAGGAACCTCCCATCGAACGAGGGAACAGGGACACACAGCAGCAGAACCAACACGACCGAAGCTACAGAACAGTCTTCGTGGAACAGAGGGGAAGAATTCCCAACACCAACAAAAACCAACGAAATCACTCCCAACTATATCGAGCGACAACTACTCGGGGAAACCAATATGAAGCATATCGCGCAATGGAGAGGCGGCATACGGCGCGCGCTGCAGGAGGACGACGTCGAGGTCTCCAACGACCCGACGTGGTTGTACGTGTACACGGCGACGCTGTTCTTCTCGTTCATCACGACGCTGATCGCGAGTAACCACATCCGTAAGCTGGGTGGCGACGTGTTCCGCTCGGCCGTGCGCTTCGTCACGACCAGTTTCCTCATCTGTACGTGCCTCCACGCGCTCTCCGCAGGCCTGTTCTACGCGTACCTCATCGCGTCGTTGGACAAGTGGGTCGACGGCGTCGAAAAGTACGAGCACGACTACAACAAGCGCCACGGAAGCGGCTCGGGCTCACCACCAACTCTCGACGACATCCTCGCCAGCGGCTCGGTCGACGGCGCGGTCGACAATCTGCTCAAGCCAGATCACAAGAGCGACGGTGGCGAAGCCGCGTACCTGAGTAAGCTCACGCACGACCCGGACAACATGACACCCATGCTCACGCTGCTGCTGTGTCTCGAGAACATCTTCTTCGTGCTCGGCGCGTACTGGATCTTTCTACTGACCATCGAACTGTACAAGCTCGCCAAGACGACCCACGACCGCGGCCAGGCCAATGAACGCAAGCAGATCCGCAGGTACGCGTCGGGCGCCATGATCATCCTACTGGGCTTTTTATTGTCTGGCGTCGTGCTGCTCGTGAACAAGCGCAGCTACGGCCACTCGTACCGCATACTCAACATGTTTGAACTCGCGGTGATCATCCTGTCGATCGTGATTTCCCTTGGCGCCCTGTTCAAGCTCAAGCTCAAAGGACGCAAGAACGAGCACATCCACGGCATGCTCACGGCCTCGCCGCTGTACCGACGGCTCAAGCTCATGATGGTCGTGTGTACTGTGTTCACACTGCCATACTCGCTGATCCAGTTCGGGTTGATCGGCATGCAGGAGCAGGACGTCGACGAGATCCCGGATTACGTCGTGGGTGTCGTCACGACGCTGTACTACTTTTTCGGTGCCGCGCAGGCGCTCGTGATGGCAGGAAGCCAGCAGTGCTGCCTTCGTATCCTGGAGCCGATCATTCCTCTGCACTTGCGGAACACGCCAGAGTGGCGAGCTATGCAGGGCATTCGCCGCCACGAGTCGTGTACCAGTGGAACGTGTGACGTCGTCGACGCCCCGGAGAACCCGGTTTTCGTGAACACGGATATCGAGTCGTCCAGTGCACTGTGGGCTCAGGCACCCCAGGAAGTGATTGATGCAGCCCAGCGGATCCACGACGATCTCTTGCGTGGCACACTGCTCAAGTTCCGCGGCTACGAGATCACGACGGCAGGCGATGCGTTCCAGCTCGCGTTCCACACGATCCAGGAAGCGGTCGGCTACTGTCTCGAGGTTCAGCTGCAGCTTCTGCAGGCCAAGTGGCCGTCCGAGCTCGAAGGACTCGTGCCGTCGACCAAGACGGAGCGTGAGTTTGGCTTCAAGTGCACGCCGCTCTTCAAGGGCATTCGTGTCCGCATGGGAGTCCACGATACCAACGCCGCAGAGGAAGGCTCGATCATCTCGCAAGTGCATCCTGTGACCGGCAAGACCCTGTACATCGGCGCCAGTGAGTATATCGGTCGTGAGATCGGCGACATGGGTTTCGGCGGCCAGATCATCGTGTCCAAGCGGATCGCGTCGTGGCTGCGAGCCAACGAAGACAAGATGCAGACAAACTTTGTGCTGGACTACTACGGAGATCACGAGTTCTGCGCGCTGGGTCTGGGTGTCGAACTGTACGAAGTCACACCAAAGCTCGTGGAAGGACGACGCAAGGTGTACCGTAAGCGACGCGCTGCCAAGTCGAAGGACAAGAAGAACGACGTGGACACATGTGGGACCCAGACGCCAACGTCCCACACCGCGACGGGAAGCAGCGGCGAGTCTGCGGAGGACTCGACGACCGAGTTCCGTGCCCACCACTCGCCATTGGATACCGAGAAGAAAGTCTGGTCGGCGGTTTGATCCTGAATATTTTCATTATCCAGTATGCGACTACGTTACGGCCGCTAGAATTCTACTCCAGTCTCCGTCTCCAGTCGGCTCTTCGGCGCGAGCGCGTCCACGACTCGGTTGAAAGCACGTTGCTTGATCGTCTTCTCGAGCCAGTACGTGAGTGCCGTCAGCGCGATCGTGTCTTGGCGCTTGTGTTCGTTGACAAGCAAGCGCATGCCCGCGACAAGAAGGTCTCGGGTCTTGGTGCTTTCAGCTTCGAAGACAAGAATCGACTTGCCGTTGTCGATCGCAAACGCCCGCGTCTCGTCGATCGTCGCTGGGACGCCCTCCTCTCCGACTCTGCTGGCAGCCACGCGTCGAATGTTGAGGATGAACATCTTGACCGACTTCTTCGCCTTGGTCGAATCCGTTTGCGACGAGCTCTCGAACATCAAGTAGCGCGACTGTGGACTAGCCAAGCTCAGCGACCGGTTCTTGGCCTCCCCTTCGAACGGGTAATAGCTCAATTTAAACCCTTTGACCATAAGCTTCTTGAAATGCGTGAGTAGTTCCTTGCTCTTGTCCTGTGCGCGCGTTGGAGGAGGCAACGCTGTTTTGGTGTCGGTATATGCCGCGCGACGCTTGGGACTTGCAGGCTTCTTCGCCTGGCTCACTTCGTCGGCCTTACAGTTGTCTTCGAGAGTCTCGGCCTTTGCTTCGGCCTTCGCCTGTGCCTCCTTCGACTCGTTCGCCTGCTTCGTGGGCTTCTTCGCCTCCGAGTCGTGTGGCTTCTTGTCTTCCTTCACTGGTGCTTCCTTGGCTTCCGAAAGGATCGGCGGCACCACGATGGACTTTCTCACGGGAGGTGAAGGCGATGGCATGGTGGTGGTCGACGTAACAGCCGTGGTTAAGAACGACATGATCGCCGGCACGCGAAGCTCCTGAGTCATGGACTCTCCTGCCGCTGGCTGGCTCAGCTTGCACATGGCTTGCTGCACGAGCTGCGTAGCGACGTACTGCTGGCCTTGGGCCATCACGCCAGAACCTCGCTTGATAGCCATTGCCGCTGTGTCCTTGCAGACCTGCATGACCATGCCGCTAGCTCGGCGTTTGATGTCCGTGATCGCAACATCAATCACTTCTTCGTGCTTCTCGAATGTCGGAGCGAGCCACTTGTCGTGGAGCACGCGTGCGCCGTGGTACTGAGGCAAAACGAGCCACAGCAGCAGCGCGATCTTGGCTTCGAAGTAGAAGGGCACCCAGCTGATGACCGTGTCGCCCACGAGCTCCACGACCCAGAACAAAGCATTGGTCGTCCAGAACGTCGTCCACTCGAGCAGGTCGTGCTTGTCCTGGCGACGCAGCGCACGCGACGACTTGTACAACGGGTAGATGTACCCGACGGCCAGGCAAAGCTGACGCGCCGTCCAGCGGCCCACGAGCGTCATTTCCAGAGCGAGTCACGAAGGCGACGACGATTGCAAAGTGCGGAAGAAGTATACAGGCAGTAGAGACGGCGGAAGATCGCTGCACGCTCGCATGCAGCCGACGAAGAGAGGCTGCTTTTGGCGCTTCGTCTTATGCATCCATCATGTTGAAGAGCTATTCTTGGAATTGGGGATATGGTATTTCTTTAAAGGTGATGATCAAATATGATATGAAATGGGTATATCAGGTCTATATATATATTTAATTGGAAGTATGAGGTCTGACTCTGATGTTCTTAACTGAAATGCGTTCGTATACGCCTACATATCCGCCGCAGTAACATTGACCACCTGGGAAACCGGAGTAGAGACACGGAGTCGTGAACCGTAAACGGCGTTGGAGTCAAGCAGCTCATCGTGCCTCATTCCCAAGCGACCATGGCGACGCGCTGGCTGCGCGTGGAGGTCTCTCATGCGGCCATGCACGACACCGAGGAAGGCGGCGCGTTGGCGCACTCTTCGCCCCTGAAACTGGCGCTCACGGGCATGTTTTTCGGGCTCATCCACGTGCTCACAGGCCCGGATCACCTCAGTGCATTGGCGACGTTGTCGGCAGGCTCGTCCTGGCGATCGTTCGCGCTCGGCATCCGCTGGGGCTGCGGACACAGTATTGGCTTGATCATCATGGCGATCATCTTCATCAGTCTGGATGGAAAGTTGGACTTCACGGCGTTAAACGTGGTCACAGATATCCTCGTCGGCGTGTTCATGGTTGGACTTGGTCTGTATGGCATCCACGAAGGCATGAAGAAGGCCAAGCAACGCCGACGCGAGATGCGAGAAGCCAAGGTGAGGAAGAGCGAAGTCAAACTGCAGGTGGACGGCGATAGCGACTGTATGGACGAGCGCGACGCCGAACAGGACGATGCATTGGACACGGAGAACGAGACGGCGTCGATCATGAGCGCGTCACCGAGAGAGCTCTTGTACAAAGGCGTCAAGAGCGACGCGCTGCAGGTGGACGACGAACAAGACCGTGAGGCGAATGATGAAGAGGACTGCGAGACGGCCACTGCGCTCTCGCCTTCCCAGCGCAAGCGCAACCTCGCGAGGCTGCATAAGAAGAAGCTGGTGGAAGAGGAGGAAGGCGACGAGTCAAGCAATGAGAACAATGACGATGGGTCCAAGACCAACCACGACATTGTGGCGCCACAGATCAGCCCCGCAGACAGCACAGTTTCCATGCAGGAGCTGCTGTCCGAGCGGAGACGCGCAACGAGCAGTGAGGCGGGCAACGACGACGGCGACTGCGACAGTGAGGACGACGACAAGGACGAGGTCGTCAAGGTCTGCGGCAAGCGCTTCCGCATCCCAAAGTGCATGCAGATCGACTTCAAGAGCGCACAGACCCAAAAGGTACGTGCGTGCATAGGTCCTCCCTATGGCTAGTACTAATGTGTTTGTTTCTGTAGTGCACAGCTCTGATTGTGGGCATCGTCCATGGCATCGCCGGCCCTGGCGGCATCCTCGGCGTGCTGCCTGCGGTCGGTCTCCACGACACGTTCAAGTCGTTTCTGTATCTCGGCTCGTTCTGCTTCGTGTCCATCGCGACCATGGGCGTGTTCGCGGCGGTGTACGGTGAAGCCACAGGTCGACTGGGCGAGCGCAGTGAGATCATGGCGTTCCGCATCTCCATCTTCTCGTCCATGCTGTCGGTGATCGTCGGTGTGCTGTGGCTCGTGCTCGCAGCGCTCGGCAAACTCCAGGAAGTCTTCGGCTGAGATTGTGTCTTTGATGTGTTGTCGTCTCTGCAATACACGTCGTACTGTATCCATCGTTTGCCCTGCCTTGGTCGGCCCATAACAGCAGAGGACGGTGTCGAGTCCAAGAAGTATTTACTATAGAGTACTGTAACGAAGCGTCGCTATCGTTGTTGTTTATTCGGCCTTGTCTTCCGTGGCCACTGCCTCAGTCTCAGCGGCAGGCTCCTCGGTCTTGTCCTCTCCGTCCTTCTGCTCCTCGTCGCCGTCCTTGGCGGCGTCCTTGGTCTTCCAGTAGTCGTCCATGTCGCTGTCCAGCTTCTTCTGCGCGTGCTCCTCCGACTTGCCCCAGTACGAGTCCATCTCGCGGTCGAGATCCTCGGCCGTCTTCGGCTTTGGCTTGGCCGCACCGCCCTTTCCTCCACGTCCGCCGCGGCCTCCGCTCTTCGCGCCGCCCTTGGCTCCGTTACGGCCGTTGTCCGCACCGCCACGGCCCTTGCGCTCGCCGCGGCTTCCGCCGTTGTTGTTGGCTGGCTGGTTGCCGCCCTTGCGGTCCTGTCGCGACTCGTACGGCGCCGAGCGCTTGCCGCCACGGTTGCCATTTCCATTGCCGTTCTTGTTGGCGTTGGCGTTGCCGCCCTTGCCACGGGATCCTCGTTCTTGTCTTGGCATATTGGTTGGTGGTCTAACGGAGTTGGCGTCTAAAGTGTGGCTGTCGGAACGGTTTTGTCGTTTTGCGTGGGGAAAATGTTGGCGGGGGGAGCCGAGCGGAGAGCAAAAGAGGGGAGGGAAACAAAACCAAGAAAAATGTGGAACAAAATTCGCTGGAACGAACATCTGTAATGTTGCGCCAACAAGATTTTGCTGAAACCATCGGACAACAGCGAAAGTTGGTCCACCTTCGTGACACATTCACCCTTCAATCCGACTAAGTACGAAATGCGAACCTCACCCACGAAGATGACAACTTGGTTGCCATGGCCATCTCCACGAAAGCGGCGACTACTGAATCGGAGAAGGGAATCCTGTAGTGAGCTCACAGATGCGATAAGATTGGTTGGTCCCTCAGCCAGTCATGATGGATGTGCCCGCGTCCGTCCGTTGGACTTCGTCAAGTCCTAGTCTCGTTTGTGAACCACCGAGGACCAACATCCGTCCTGCCAAACTGGGAATTTTCTCCAAAATCGATGGCGAGTGATGGTCATGTTGGGAAAAGTGAAGGTCTTTCGTGTCAATTCCCGCGACACACGGAGGCGACTGCAGTCACGTGACGGACGAACAGCTTATTCGACTTGAAGCCATGCGTTCGGATCGCAGCGTAATGGAGCTCACTCTCCAACTCACTCGCATGCACACAAGTGTCCACCAACACAAGCAACACCCCTCCCCCCTCCCCCTCCTCCTCCTCCACCACAATGAACTCCTTCTCCGCCACGATCCCCTGCTCGCCTGTCTCGTTCGACGCCAGCCACCTCACGGTCGCCGACTTCGACGAGCCCATCGGCCACTTCAACCAGCTCATGGTCGAGCTGCCCACAGGCGATTTCGACTACCAAGATGACGTCAAGCCAGTGCGCCACGCGCCGTACACGAGCGCCAAGTCGTCGCAGCCGCGCCGCCGCCGCAAGCGCGAGGCCATCGACATCCCAGAGGAAGTCGTGAACCAGTACGACCCAAAGGAAGTCAAGAAGATCAAGAACCGCATCGCCGCCGCGCGTCTGCGCGAGCGCTCGCAGCAGAAGATCCGCGACCTGGAGGCCGAAGTGTTGGCGCTGCGTGCGCGCAACGCCGTGCTCGAGTCGCTGGCCGCCAACTGCGACCACTGCTGCGTAGAGGCCACAGTGTCTCCAGCTGCTGTCATCGTCCCGTGCTCGCCTCAGTCGTCGGCGCCGTGCTCGCCAGTGCCGTCTGTTCACTCGCCATCCACGCAGTCCGAGTGCGCCGCTATGACCCACCAGGAAGTCATGGGCGAGTTCGAGAGCGACCTGCTCCACCAGCTTCTGTGGCAGTCGGAAGAGATGAACATGATGCAGCTCTAAGCCCACAAGCACAACCAACCAATAGCGATAGAACTTGTACCATACTAGTAGTAGCGTGAAGTGATGATAATGATCTCAATGGAAAGACACTGAACATGTGCGAGACCTCTTGTATCAGCCTCGAATAGGCCTATTTTCTAAGCGATTCAAGAGATCATGGGCTGTGTCGCTTGTCGTCAGGATAGATGCGACTGTGAAGACTTCTCACTCGTTTTTATGGCAGATATATTGGCCTTTTGGCGGAAAGGCATACGTTAAGCAGACACACACAACCTACCTAGCTGGAGAGTTCCCCGAGCGACTCGTCGTCCTCCTCGCCCGTGGCCGAGTCGGCCGTCTGTGGGTCCTCTTCTTCTGCTGTGCCTGCCGTATCCTCTGCCTCCTCATCGTCTTCCACGTCGTCATCTTCCTCTTCGTCTGGTCGTGAGTCGGCGTTTTCGTCTGTGTCTTCATCCGACAAGAGGTTGATCTCTCCGTCATCGTCCTCGTCATCGTCCTCGTCGTCCACACGCTGAGGCTGCGACGGCTCGTCCTCTTCGTCGTCGTCATCGTCTTCATCGTCGTACTCCTCGTCATCGCCGTCGACTTCCAGAGGCGCGTCCTCCGTGCCGTTCTTGTAGATCTGGTTCATGCGCACCGTTTCCTTGAGCAGGCCGAGCATCGAATCCTTCGCACATGCGTCGACCAGGATGGCGTCACGCGCCGCTTCGTGGCCGTTGAACAGATCAGCGCCGTACTTCTCAAGCGCTGTGAGCACCAGGCTGCTGCGCGAAGAGCTACCCAGCTCCGTGATCAGATACCGGGCTTCTGCCTTGTTTTGGTCCATTTTCCGTCGCTGTTCCTCCGTGTACACCTCATCCGCTTCGTCTTCTTCATCTTCTTCATCCTCAAAGTCCTGCGTCCCGTTGGGGTTCACGTCGGTGTCCTCGTCGCCCTCTTCCTCGTCCTCTTCGTCGTCTTCCTCGTCAAGGTTGATCACATCGGCGTCCGCGCCATTGCGAGTGCCGTCACGAGGCTGTTCGTCTTCATCCGTACTCGCATCTGGAGGCGCAAGATCCATGTCATCCAGTACATCGTCTTCCACGTCTCCCTCCGTGGCCGACGCGTTCTCTTCCTCGTCGATGGCGACATCCTCGACGTCGTCCTCTCCATTCAAATCCTCGTCGTTTGTCTCCACACGCGCCTTCTTCAGCAGCGGCGACACCATGACGTCGTCCAGCGTTGTGGCTTCCAGCTCCAGTTCGTCCTCGGCACTGGCAGTCTCCTCAGCCGCCTCCGTGAGCAGCTCCAACGCACGCTTCTTCAATCCGTTGGTCGTGTTTGGCTCGTCAGTCGCCATTTCACTGGCATCCACCGCCGCCGCCAGTGCGTCTGCGGCCGCCGCGACAGCGTCCATTGGGTCCGCCATGTCTTCTTGCTTCTGCTTAATGCGCTGCTGATGTAGGGAGAGCTGTGCGAATGCAGGAATCTCCACTCGGAACCCTCGTGTCTTCGCGCTTTGCCGTCCCGCGCTTCCGTCTTGCCACGGCTCGTGTTGTTTGCAACCCGAAAGAGGCTACTAATAAGGACATGCGAACTTAGTGGACCAATCCACTCAAACGAGGGGATCTAAACCATAGTGACATTAATTGTGAATTAGCCTTGGCCAGCACGAGTTAGCCTATTGTGAGCACGCTCTGAGAACCTACCATCATTCCGGTTGAATGCTAACCCACACCCCACCAGTTAGCCTTTCTTGACTCACGCTATGAGAAAGTGGAATTACCATCATTCCGGAGGAATGCTAACCCACACACCACACCCACTTTTGCAAATGAGCTGCTCACGGTCACCGAACTGGGCCGACATGTTCTCGACGGGTCGCCACTTGAACTCTTCCGGTCTGCCTTTTATCCTTCCACGTTCGTGCAGCTTCCCATGCTAGCTCGGGCCGCCTCTGTGGCTCTAGCCATGGCCTCGGCCATGGGCATGAGCTCTGCCTGTAGCGACTTCCGACTCAACTCCTCATTTCCCAGCAATGTCATCAGCGGCCGCACGATGGACTTTGAGGCCGACCTCAAGACCGTCGTGGAAGTGATCCCTCGCGGCACGAACTTCCAGGAGCTTCCGGTCTTGGGCTGCGTGGACTGCTCCGACTACAAGTGGCAAAGCAAGTACGGCTTCGTGGCGTTCAACATGTTCGGTCTCAACGTCGCGTCCGACGGTCTCAACGAACGCGGCTTGTCGGCCGCGTGGCTCTACCTCGTGGAGACGCAGTACCCGACGCCGCAGAACGATCCAGTCAACGTCAAGGACCCTACCAAGCCCATCATCACGTCCGTGTGCTCGTACTTGCTGGGCAACTACGCAACTGTGGACGAAGTGCGTGAAGGACTCAAGACCTTCCAGATCGCCGAGTTTGACGAGCGGATCCAGGTGCCGATTCTCCACAGCACAAGCCTGGGCCGTGTGCCGCTCCACGTCAGCATCCACGACGCACTGGGCAAGAGCCTCGTGATTGAGTTCATCAAAGGTGAGACCAAGGTGTACGACAACATCAATCACGTGCTCACGAACGACCCGCCGCTCGACGAGCAGCTCGCGGCGTTGGCGGCGAACGGCTTCACGGAGATCCCAGGTGGTTACGGAGCGAAGGAACGCTTCCTGCGTGTGTCGGTACTCAACCACCACGTGCCGCTAGGTTACTCCAACGAGGTAGGACTAGCTACGTCGTACACGGAGGCCACAGAGGACCAGCGTGGCGTCTCGGACGCGCTCCACATCTTGAACGCCGTCGTGCGTCCTCCGTACAGCGAGGCGACCGAGTGGAACGTCGTCCGCGACCACGCGCGAGGCAGGCTGTTCATCCAGTCGACGCAGAACATGGTGCTGCGCATGATCGATCTCAAGAAGCTCGACTTCTCAAACCCAGCGAGCCGCCACTTGATTCCGATCACGTTTGGAAACTGGTACGTTGACGTGACGGAGGCTCTGAAGAACCCAGACAACCAAGCCAAGACCCTCGATCTGCCACCGCGCACAGAACTCGAGAAGCTCCTGCAGCAGCTCCTCCACGGCGGGCCTCCTAGCCCGGCAGCTGCCCAGAGCCTGGCTGTCACGGCTACAAACGAGAGCTCCTCGGCGACTGGCTTCTTGGGAGGTGCGTTGAGTGGCGCGATGCTTGCGTTTGCTGCGATGGCAGCATTCCAGGCCATCACAAGCATGCGTCGACGTGCGTACCAGAGCATCCCCGACCCAGAAGATGTCTAAAGCGCAGCAGCTTCGAGCTTCAGGCATGGGTCTCACGCTTGCATCACCCACGTAGGTACTAAAGGCCATCACTGGCGACAGGGAGAGCGGCATGCTACTCTGCATGCAGTATTCATATCGTGGGTGCGTGTGCGTGATAGTTTTTCCGTTTCAAATCATCAAGTGAGAACACAAACAACATCAAAACAACACGGATGCTTCACGATATTTTCCTAAAAAGAAAACGGATTTGGTTGCTGCCGTGCACCAAAAGATCTCAAAAGTTCAAGATTTTTCGCCGTGGATTTTGAGCCTAATAGACTGGATACTGGATACGAGTGCGGAAGGGTGTGTGTCCAGGCTAGGCTCAATTTTCTACCAGAGTATGCCTCTCTAAACGACGATTGTCCCACTCGAGAGATCTCTCTTTTTCCCGTTCACGACTTGACGTGCATTTTTATGGCTTGGCACCAGATCTGATCGCTTCCCTCTGATTTGGACCGCTGGACCGTGTGGAAAGAACCAAACTTCACGTCGAGGGACACAAATCTGGTGGACTTTTGCCAGTGACAACGGGCGACGCGAGTTGACAGTGTCACGCGCACGAAAAGCTGAGTTCTCGAGAGTAGGCCATTCCAACAACTGTGAAGTTCGCAGTTCACACTGTGAACCCATCCATCCACAGCATGCCATTCTTTCAGCCTTCAGTCTTCAGCCTGTGGGGCCTCGCCTTCTTCTTTAGTAGGACTGATCTTCGAGCCTGTCCGGTATTTACAAAGGTGGCATTTTCTTTGGCACATTGGTCACAAAACCCAACCCACGGCGAGATCTCAAGATCTGGCGGAATTCTAGCTGGTCGGGGCTTGTCTCAAGGCAGTTTTGCCACCTTCGCGTCGCATCCAACCAGCCCAGCCTGACGCATATCGCAGTCATATCACGACTAGGAATACAGTATGTGGGTGCACACATGCACACATGCCTCAACACGGCACATCGCTCGTGGCTACGTACACTTTTTTCCTCAATGGATATGGGTTGGCTGGCCATCACTCACGAGCCGCGACCGACGCTCGCAGTGTGTGATATGGTAACGCTTCAAGGAATATGGAGACCAAGCCCCCACATCAGATCGTTTGGGCTCGAAATTATCGCACGGCTTGAATGGCGGCTTGCATACAAACGCCAAGCGTCGTGGATCTTGGACGACTATCAGCGCGTACCCACACGGGGGGTTACGACCGCGTTCCACCCACGTTCCAGAATTCGACAGGATGCTGCATCGTGTACACCCATCTAACAATCCAGCTATCACACCTGGGCTTGGCCGATTCGAATATGAGTTATCTTGGTTTTTGTATGGTGCGTGGGATCTCGCGCTGCCGAGTGATGGTTTGAGGTGGATTTTTACGTACTGTAAGACAAAGGAGTGTCTCCTGTTCGTGTGGATCACTGGCCACGCTGCTTGAAATGCATGGCTCCTGTGGTATGATATGGTAGGGTGAAGGTCTCACGGTCGCCCTCGCTCGCGTTCGCCTATGTAGCCTCGCGCTCTCCGATTCGCCTCAGGGCGGCGACCAGCGCACGAGGTTTCACAGCCTCCGGTCCTCAAAGTCCTAGCGCTCTTGCTTTTTCATTCCAACATTTGATTCGTATCAAACACCTCACCACAACAACCGCCGCCCAAGCTCTCTCATTCAACTCAAGATGAAACTTCACCTGGTCATCGCTGTCCTTGCCGCTCTCAGCGTCGCCGCTGCCATTGAACAGAATGAGCAGATTGCTGAGACCCACGAGCAGATTAAGCCAGAAAGTACTTACTGGCCTCCAGGCCGCAATCTCGTTGAGACTCATGCACCAAGCAAGCCGGAAAGCACGTACTGGCCTCCAGGCCGCCAACTCGCTGACACTCACGCACCAAGTAAGCCAGAGAGTACCTACTGGCCTCCAGGCCGCGAGCTCGCTGACACTCACGAACCGATTAAGCCTGAGAGCACGTACTGGCCGCCTGGCCGCCAGCTTGCTGACAGCCCAGCGACTGGTGAGCAAGCCACCGAGACACCAGTTCAGCCTGAGAGCACATATTGGCCCGCAGGCCGCAAATTGGCCGACACGCCGACCATGGTCTCGGTCTAAGCCGACTCGCTATCTAGTTTCGTCGTCGACAGAAACGATTGCACATACTTCTGTATCCCAATACACTACCTAGCACCGGATTTTGTTGAGCTCTGATTGTACTTTTTCACCATATTCCTCTCTTTCCCTAAGAGCAAAGCTCTTGACACTGGGGGTTAGAAAGGCTGCATTGCTGTATACTGCGACCAAACTAGCAACTCACCCAAAGGGCCACGAAGACGCAAGGCCCGCAGGATTGAAAAAAAGAAACGAATCAGTTTTCTTGGTTACTGGTGATATTGTCTGAAGCAAGCAAAGCCTAAGCTATGACACTGGCTGCGAGCGTCAAACAGGCCGTGAAGAGTGCGAGTGCCATGCTGCGCTTGTAGGTCGGTGTCGCTTGTGAGATGGCCGTGGTGGTCTTGCATTCCGGTGCCGAATACCCAAATCCACAGTAGCGTTCGAGCGACTCGAGTTCAAACAGGATATTGCTGCCAGCCGGACAGTCGGAGACATTCCCACCATTGACATTGCGTCGCTCGACCACGATCAGCACTGCCCAGCCCTTGACCACGTACACCCCCGGGGTCGATATGTTATTGTACACGTTTGTACCGTCACAGCTCGACAGCGTGACGAACGTCTTGGCCACACCGCCGCTGAGATCGTCGATGGCGTTGATCTTGATGACGTTGGCCGTCGCGGTCTCATTTCCATGGTACAGCGTCGCGTCGTGGAGGATACCGGTGGTGCCGCAGCCGCTGGTGAAGTTGGCACTCATCGGATGCAAGCCAGCAGTCACGAAGAGTTTCGACCCGACGGTGACGACGCCTCCAACTGGTGGATTAGTGGCGTTCACGTGCATGTACGTCAGCATGCGCGTGTTGCAAGTTGGGTCCGTGTCCGTCATAGTGGCAGGAAGGTTATGAAGTGGTGACGAGGCGAGAGTGGGCTTGTTGGAGGACGTTGGAGAATGAGAGGTTTGTGAGACGGGATCACTAACTTTTACGTTGGTGGCCGAGTCGTGTCCACGGCACGAGACGTGGGTGCGATGTAACACTCCTATCCGTTTTCTTTGGTACGGTATTGCTTACTGCGTAGTTCCATGGCGGACTCGTCATGACCCATTCGTCACAATGGGTGCAATCGGTTTGAAGAGGTTGCAGTTGGGTCAAGACAGTTTCAGAGCCTGCCTCAGATCACAAGGCTCTGAAGGAGACAGGTGCAAGAAGACAGATTTACGTACTAAATTTATTCACAACAATCCAACTTCAAGTCAATAGAGTTGAATTTCCGCCACCGTAATGCAGTCCTAGTTCTTGCTGGACTTGGCTCGAACGGCGAACCAGAGCGCAACGAAGCCAATGGCTCGGAAACACACGTCCAACAGGAGAATGTAAAGCCCGGAGGCAAGAGCCGAGCCGCCGTCCATGCTGTACTGGGCCAGCACTTCACGTCCAGAGCGTGCCGAGCACACGACGTCCGTTGGCAGACACGGGATCTCGTGGACTCGCTCCCAGAAGAGCTGCATGAAACCTTGGAAGCTGTAGCGCACAGGCGAGATACTCTGGATCCACGCAAAGTACGCTGGCGCATCAGCTGAATTCACGAGCAAACCACTGAAGATCTGGAAGGGCAGCATGACGATGAAGCCGATGACTGGGGCGAGTTCCACGTGACGCACGATACAGGAGACCATGTATCCGAGACCGACAGCGACTGAGTTGATGAGGTACATCATGAGCTGCATGGACAGGAACAGCTCAATGCCGCCGCTGATACCCATGAGGAAGTAGGCCGGCATGAAGGCGACGATCGGGTTCACGATGTGGAGTGGCACTTCACTGATGTTCTTGGCGACG
>JAADXE010000584.1:0-20643 GCA_023337545.1 Pythium coloratum | reverse complement strand
GAGCAGCAGCAGCTCGCCTAGATTCCACCACAGCAGCGCCATGGGGATACACATGATCGTGAGCATCGTGGCGGTGAGCTGTCCGTACTGGCCGATGAGATGGAAGTTCTTGGCCCCAAACGCCTGCGAACACAGCGCGTTCATACCGGAATTGAAGCCCTGCATGAACACGAGCGTGGAGAAGTCCATGGACATTTGCGAGTAAGCGACAGCGGCGAGCTGCTCCACGCCCAAGTGGCCCATGATGCCGAGTTGAGTCAGTGAGATGGCGAAAAAGCAGTACGTCGACAGCATGCCTGGTAGAGCTAGCGCCAGCAGCGCGCGCAGCTGCGTGGCGTACTGCGCCGATGTCGCCACGGGGATCATCGTGGCGATGTATTGGTGTGGAATCGCCGACTGGGGGAGACGCTTGGGCTGGCGTCTACAGCCAAGGATTCAGTACGTAGCTTCCATTTTGGAGTGAGTTTCGGTTTCTGGATTTACTTTCGGGTGAGAGATGAAGCGGAGCTTTTGATTGGGCGGTTTCACACACTTCAACTCTTTTCGAATGTTAAGAACACAATCGTTAGGAACTTAGTTTTTTACTACGTCATGGGGTTCAAATACCTTTTGAGCCCACCTATTCTTTCTGAGACCAGTCGGATAAAACCGGATAATGATTTTGCAGTATACGTGTATACCAGAATTGAAGTTGAAGCAAAAAGTTGGGGCGGAAAAGTTAGCGGGTTGGGGGAAGCAAGTGTTCAAACGCTGTTGGCGCGAAGGGAAAGCAACCAACAAAACACCAACAACCACAAAGGGAAACGCCAACGAACCAGCGGACGAAGATGGAGGCGCGCGTGATGAAGATGGAGAGCGAGCTGCGCGTGCTGCGCGCGGCGATCGCACAAGTGCCGCAGAACATTCTGCGCGAGCTGACGGCGCGCGGTGCGATGCTGATGGTCCAAGCGCCAGCGGCGGAGCTGGAAGACGTGGTGTTGAAGGGCGTTCAAGACGATGCGCTGGAGGACGGGGATGGACCTGTTGTGGTGGAGGAGGAAGAAGAGCAAGAGGAGGAGGAGGCGGGAGAGGAGGAGGAGGAAGATCGCGCTGCTGGAGGAGATGACGAAGAAGAGACGCCGGCCACGGCGGAGGTGGATGAAGACATGAAAGTAGAAGATGAGAAGAAGGAAGCAGACGAAGAAGAGGAAGAAGAGAAGGCGTGGGGATGCGATGACGTGGCGGCGGCGGCAGACAACCACGTTGTGAATGCGATGGTGATGGAGAAGGACGAGAGCAGCGAGAGCGAAGATGAAGACAGCGACGACTCCAGCAGCAGTGAGGAGGAAGAAGAAGAAGAACCGGCAGCTCAGCCTGTCCAAGTCGACCAGCGTGAGGACGTGGAGACCTCCCAGGAGTCTGCTGCCAGTGGTCCAGTGGCAGAGGCAGTCGAGCAGACACCGTTATCGCTGAGTGCGTTTGACAAGGCCATCGTCCATCCAACTCCAACGGCGGCGCCAATGCCTTTTCGACCACCAGTCCCCTTCGCGCTGACGTCCGTAGCGTCGGCTCCCATTCGTCCCCTTGTGCTGGCTCGTCGTCCTGCGACCACCAAAGCCGGTGAGCTGCCTCCTCCGCCAACAGCTACCTCCACGCCAGTGCCAGCGTTCATGCCTATGCCAGCCAGAACTCAAGCCGTCATCTTGGATCTGCCAGCGCACTTTGAGGTCCAGACCAAGGACAGCGTGCCCGTGGCGTGGGAGAAGTGGTGCTGCGGCGACGCGTACAATGGCTTCCCGCCGCTGCGTCTCGTCACCTCCAAGCACGTCGCGAACAAGGCCGTGCTGCGTCGTCTGTCGGACTTGCGTTGTGCTATGTTGCCCATTGAGACACTGGCCAAGCAGAACAAGCTGTGGAACGAGAGCCTCACGCCGCACGAGGCCGCGAGCGTGTTCCAGCAGCTCGGACCGATGCTGCCGCTGTCGCAGGCACTGCCCAGCGGCCGCGAGCGCAAGAAGGAGATCACGTGGTCCACGGCACTCAACATCATGCGTCGCGGCAAGAAGCGCAAGCAGCCGCAGACGAACGACGGCTACATCAGCGAGACGCTCATTTAGACTGGGATCTCCGCGGTTAGATGGATGCACTTTTGGCTGCGTTAATTTAAGTCAGTACAATGGATTTTCAGAGTCTGAGCCTGGTAGCTCCTCCCACTAATCAGCTGTAAATGGAAGCCACCATGGCGACGCCAACGAAGCGTGTGCTGTCGCTGCTGCGCGCGGCGCTCGCCCCAGCGTACGCTGTGTACACGTCTCTATAATGCGAGCTACTGTGTTTGACTGGCTGTAGCGGCGTGTGTGTGTTGTATGCAGAGGCCTAGACGTGGTGATCCCTCTGACGGTTGAGAGCTACAACGCATTTCTTGAGAACGACACGACCGCGGCGTCCGACCTCACGCGCTTCAAGCTGCCGCTGGCTGAGGCTGTCCTCGAATCCAACGCTCCTCCGTTGGCGTCGCATCTGCTCGTGCTCGTGGGCAACTCGCGTGCGCTGTGGGAGCCGTTCCTGCGCCGAGTCGCCGACGAGATCGAGCGCGAAGGCCGCGTGCTGCCCGACCCCGTCGACCGCTACGTGCAGCACAGCGTCGCCGACGCGATCGCCCAGTGCCACGCCAACGGCGTCGTCCGTCCCTTCAAGGTGAGAGGAAGAAGTTTCGGAAGAGGAGGCTGACGAGACGGGGTATGAGTACTAACGATTTGTTGGGTGAATAATAGACGTACTGGACGGCAGACGTGACCGAAGGCAAGATGATCCTCGCGCAGAAGATGGCGGTGGCTGCACGCGCCGTATCGAGATGCCCCGTACGTACGCCTTCGACTCTTGTATTGTGTGATTATATCGGATTAGATACTGACGCTTACGTGTGTTTGTATTGAATGACAGCCTTCCCAACTCTGTCTGCATCCTGTGTTTGGTCCGTGGCTCGCGTTCCGCTGCGCGCTCGCGTTTCCCCTCGAAGGAATCCCCGACGATGACGCAGAGGCTGTCAGTGAGCCAGCCGAGTGCAGCCACGACGACAAGATGCACACGCTTCTAGCCGCTCAAATGGCGGAGGCACTCGGCCAAATGTCCAAGGACAAACCCTTCGAGATCTCGCCCGACGCCTGGAAGAAGTGGTCATTGCCTCGCCTCACGATCGCACCCAGCCACTCGATGATGTACCCGCAGGAGCAGATCATGTACCACTACACCAAGGACCTCGCCTTCCTCGCCAAGGTCGTGGCCGCCAAGCAGAAGAATCTCTGCACGGACTACCTGCGTGACAAGCCTCCAACAGCCGCCGTCGAGTTCCGAACTCTGCTGCAGCAAGTGCTGAACGAGTACAAAGCTCAATATCCCGAGGGCATCGATGCCATCTCCCTCAGCGGAGGCCTCGATACCTCCATCCTAGCCGAAGCCAGTGCCCAGCCGTGGGTTTCCGAGCACGGCAAGGGTGTGTTCTCGCTCGACAAGGCTGACAAGGCGTGTCCGATCCTCAGCTTCAAGCACGCGTTCACTGTCCAGGCAAGTCCCGACGCGCCGGACGCAGGCTACGCTCAAAATATCTTCCAGCGACTCCAGAACCACTCGATCCAGAGCCAACACATCCTCACGCGGACGCTGGAGGAGCTGCTCGTCCACGCGACGCCCGTGGCCAAGCTGCTGGCGACGTGCGACCCCATGGAGCTTCGCAACAGCGTCGTCATCTACGCGACGCTGCAGGAAGCCACGCGGCTGGGCGTGCGCCACATCGTCACGGGCGACGGCGCCGACGAGATCTTCTGCGGCTACGCGTTCTACCAGAGCCTGGACGAAGACGCCATGCTGGCGTACCGCGACCAGATCCTGACGGTCATGAACTTCACGGCGTCCACACTCGCCAGGGCGTTCAATATCCAAGTCATTTCGCCGTTTCTGGACGACCGCGTGGTCGAATTCGCACGCAAACTCACGAAGAAAGACCTCGTGGGCGAGCGCACGCCCGTGCCAGTGGAAGGACCCGGCGTGTACTACGGGAAGCTGGTCATGCGGCACGCGTTTCCAGAGAGTTTCTCGCAGTGGCGGTGGAAGCAGCCGATCGAACAGGGCGCCGGCACGACGGAACTACGCATGGGCTACTTTGACAACCACTACACAAAGGAGGAGTTCGAGAAGGCCCAGCGAGAGGCCATGCAGACCCACGGCGTGTACGTGCGCGACAACGAGCATCTCTTCTTTTTCCGCGCGTTTCTGGAGGCGTTTGAGGGGGATCTGGGCAACGTACCGAAGCAGCGAGCACCGCATTCGACGCAGGAGACGCAGGAAAAGGGCTTCTGCCCGGCGTGTGGCTTTGCGCTGTCCCATGAAGCGCAGGATTTCTGCGTCACGTGCGGCTTCTGGCCGACTTGCATTTCGCCAACGAATGACTCGAAGGGTTACGCGACCCAGGCGTTGGAAAAGTTGGCGACCCACAAGCGCCAACTGTTGGCGACAGAGGACTAACTGTGACGCTGTGGGACTGTAGGTAGAGTTGGTTGATGTTGAACTCGCGAGTCTAACGTCGATGAGAAAAAAAAGAAGAGAATTGCACAAACAACAAAAGTTGGCTGTTCGTTCAGTGAGTTGGATCAGCTGCGGAATTAAGTCGCCACGCTGGCGACAAGCAAACACACAGCGCATCACGGAAAGATCCAACGTCAACGGCGGTGGTCCAACTCGGCTGCAAACGAGAGTTGCCGCACTGCACAATGAGGATCTAAATGAGTCATGGCATGAGATGACGGCATTGGCGCAGGGGGATGGAGTAGTCTCCATCCCCCTACGTTGACTCCGGCTTTCTCTGAAGCGATGCCGAGCCCGTGTGACTCTCGACAGAATTCTGTTGGGGACATGGCTACAGAAAACGTGTAGGTCGGCTTGCCGAAAGGAAACGGAATGATGAGCAACCAACGATTCTTGGCAGATTAATCCGCAGCTGTCAGTACTGTTCTGTACACTTGATCTTCTGACTGGAGAACACAACAATTTCACTAGAAAACTGTACTGAACATAGATTCCTTCCGATTGGGTCTCATTCTCGCCACTGTATTGCAGGATACTACAGCAACTAACAGCGCTGTATGTGTAGAGAACACTCTCAAAGGCTGAGCGCCTGTCAATGGATGGAGCCGTGGTCACAGCGCCCGTCGCGAGCAATGCTGCACAAATGGGCGGCTCACTGAGCTTTGGCTGTGTAGGGCTGGATCTACCAACATTCGACGCCAACATTCGACCACCCGCCAAAGCCGCTACTGGTTGAAGTGACGAGTGCCGACAAGGCACAGGGTTCAAGCCAATCACAAACCAGAAGCCGCGAAGGAGATCTCATCTCCCTCTTCGGCAGAGGCCAAAAACCGAACAAAATGCCGGCTTTTGTTGGATCCTGCCGTGTTTCGCCAGAGGGAACGATGACTTCGTTGGGTTAGACTATCCAAGAACGGGAAAGCCGTAGATCGATTGTCGGTAAAAGGTTTGCCGCAAGAACCGGCCCAGTTCCAACAAGTCCAGAAGTTATCACAGCATGTTGGTCTGCCACTTGCTCGACAACCGACTAATCGACTAACCTACGTAGCGAGCAAATAAGACTCCGCTGTACATTCGAGGCTGAAACTGCGGAACTCGTGTGTGAAAAGCTCTTCACCCACATCCATCACCTCTTCTGATTAGTTCGCCAGTTACTTTCGCGTCTAAACTGCATCCCAAGAAGAAAAATGAGCAGACAAGCTTGCGCTTGTGGAAGCTTGAAAAGCATGAGATTTCCAGGTCGAGCGCTTTTGGCTTGTTTTTGTACTTCGTGTTCGCTGGACTAACCAATCATGTCGGAAGGAGCCACATGATGTTGACTCCGGCTCTTTACAAGCTCATCCCGCCGTTCCATTCTAATCTTGAAGTTTGTATGTCATCGATGACTAATTGAGGCACTTCAACGACAGCTCACCATCGCCCTACCCCCTTTTTCCCTTTGGTGTCGTTTTTGACAGTGTTCCCACGAGTGATCAGCGGCTAAATGGAAAAGCCGCGGCTTTTCCATTCCATTCCACACACAGCTGAGTTGAATCCCGTGTTGGGGTTGTAAATTCTCACCCACGAAGCAGCTGCACGCAGACAGCAAGACTTGCTGCAAGTAACGCTTCCAGCCGGGAGCCGCCGATCTTGCCGAACCAAGTTCCCGAGGGAATTCCAAGTCAGTTTCCTTGCTCTGATTTGACTTGAGTTCCTTGGTTTTGTCGTCGAGTCCACAGCGAAAGGAGACGACGAAACCCAAACGCATCTCCTTATGTCGTTGTGTGCTCCATTTTCTTTTCTGTTTCTTGCTCCTCTCCTCTTCCGTCCTCTCCCTCGTCGTCGTCGGTCTACGCGTTGTCAATCCTCGGTAGGATTCTCGCGTCGGCGATACATACAAATCCAGACGGCGACACGAAGCTTGCCCCTCTCCCGGGCATTCCCACCCAAAATCACCAACGCCAACAGAACACCGCCAACAACAAACCTCCAACGTTGGTAAAAGTTGGTTGTTTCCCTTCATCTTCTCACTCTTCAATTCGCCGCGGACCTCGCAAGCCCATCGAACCGACACCCTTCGTCTGAAGATGCCGCCCGCGTCCCCCAAGTACGACGTCATCGAGACGCCGACGGCCGGCGAGCTCCACAAGGATGTTCACGTCACGCCCGAGCCCAAGCGCCAGTCCAAGTTCGCCGAGCTCTTCTTCGGCGTGCCCGGCATCGTGGCCGGCGCCGCCATCGGCATCATCATCGGCTACCTCATCCAGCGCACGACGCCTTCCGCTGAGCTGGTCTCGTGGATCGGCGTGCCTGGTGACCTGTTCATCCGCGCCATCAAGTGTCTCGTCACTCCGTTGGTCTTCTGCTCGCTGATCGTCGGCATGGCCGATATGTTGGCGGTCGGCAAGGCTGGCACGATTGGCTGGCGAACGGGCCTGCTGTACCTCACGACCACGGTCGTCGCGTGTACTGAAGGCCTCATTGCCGTGCTCATCTTCCGCCCATGGTTCGGTAACGAGGCCAAGGAGGAGGAGTCCACCATCACGGAGTTTGCGCTGCAGTGTGACCAGCCTGGCTTCTACCTGACGCAAACCAACAACTCGGTGACCTGCGCCTTCGACGAGCAGTTCAACTCGAGCTCCACGTTCTCGGAGAGCGCCAAGTTCACGGTCACGGACATCAACGGCGTGTTCTCCACGGCGTCGTCGGGCTTCACCAAGCGCACGCTCACGGAGGCGCTGCAGGGCCAACTGCAGGCCATGGTCACCAGCAACATCACGCTGGCGTTCTCGGAAGGCACGCTGCTGTCCATCATCATGTTCTCCATCCCGTTCGGCGTCGCCATCTCCATGCTGCCGCGTGACATGACCGTGGTCGCGGCGTTCTTCCGTGAGGTCAACATGGTGTTCATGACCATGATCAAGTGGATCATCAAGTGCACGCCGATCGCCATCGTCTCGCTGCTCGCGTCGTCCATCGCCGTGCAGGGCGACCTCGGCGTGCTCGTCTCGGACGTCGGCACCTTCGTGCTCTGTGACCTGTGTGCTCTTGCCGTCCACGTGTACATCTTCTACCCGCTGCTGCTGCGTCTCTTTGTCAAGTGTAACCCGTACGCTTGGATCAAGAAGATGTTCCGTGCGCAGGTCTTCGCGATGGGCTGTGCGTCGTCCATGGCCACGCTGCCAGTCGTCATGGAGTGCATGGATGCCACTGGTGTGATCACGCCGACGCTCTCGCGCTTCGTGCTCTCGCTAGGTGCTACCATCGGCATGGACGGTGCCGCTATTGGCTACCCAATTGCCATCGTGTTCATGGCTGAGGCCGAGGGCATTGGCAGTATCATCGGCAACGTTGAGTACTTCCTGATCATTCTCGTGTCCACGATCGGTGCCGTCGGCTCGGGTCCTGTGCCTGCCGCGGGTATCGTCATGACCATGACGATCTGGCAGAGTGTGTTCCCAGACGTGCCGCTGCCGTCCACGTTCGCGTTCATCGTCGCCACGGACTGGTTCCTTGACCGCTTCCAGACGGCCGTCAACGTGACCTGCGACACCATCGTCACGCGTATCGTCGCCGAGCAGGTCGGTGAGACCATCGACATCAACGAGCGCCAGAGCCTCGTGTCGGCCGTTGACGGCCTGGCTGAGCACAACCCGGAGCTTCGTGAGGTGCTCCACTCGACCGCCAACAAGAACGAGGCTTAGGCCATTGTTGAGTGATACGAGTCGTTGTGTGTGTATGCGCTTGCAGTCCATTAGCATTGAGTGGCGGATGATAGGCCGCGTGTTCTTTATATCGTGCATCTGCTCTGCTAAACCAAAGGATACAATACTACTAAATCAACATCAGTTTGCAGTTGAGTTAACATCAAAAAGTGTTTTTGACATGTGCGTAATCATAATTTTTCCACAAATAACCAGGTTCGCTCTGACAACGCTGACGATGCATATTTCACCATGACTTCTTCCTCGGACTTGCTCTAACGCTGTCATTCGGACTTGTGTGTGGGGCATTGCACGGGAAGCGCGTGACGCGCCACGTCGTAGGCTCTAATGTTGCATGAAGTAGTTTTTGTCCCGATTTTTTTTCACATTTTTAGAATCAAAATGGGAGGATGATAGGCGTTGTGGACCACACCAATGTAGCCATCTTCGACCACGTCAACTCAAAGCCAAAGTTCTTACATCTCATTTCGCTTCTAAAAGCACATACATCTTCATAGCACTACCGTTGCATTTACACCTCACTCTTGGTGAGTGGGTCGACGCTCAGAGTCTCCTTCAACTCAGGGTTGTGCTCGGCCAGCGTGTCAGCGGCATCGAGCAGGTTCTTGCGGTCTTCTTCCTCGATCGTCTCGCCCACGAGCTCAGCGACAATACGCGTCACGACAGTGTCACAGGTCACGTTCACCACGGTCTGGAAGCGGTCCAAGAACCAGTCCGTCGCCACGATGTACGCGAAGGTCGATGGCAGCTTGACGCTTGGGAAGACGCTGCTCCAGATCGTCATGGTCATGACAATACCCGACGCCGGCACAGGACCAGCACCGACAGAGCCGATCGTCGAAACGATGACAATCAGGAAGTACTCGACGCCTCCAATGATGTGGCCAATGCCCTCGGCTTCGGCCATGAACACGATCGCGACTGGGTACACCAGCGCACCGCCATCCATGCCAATGGTCGCACCAAGCGACAGCACGAAGCGCGAGAGCGTCGTGGTGATCTGCTGTGTGGCGTCCATGCAGTCCATCACGACAGGCAGCGTGGCCATGGAAGACGCGCTGCCGAACGCGAAGATCAGCGCACGAGACATCTTCTTGAGCCAGCGGTACGGGTTCTCACGGCGCACGAAGGCCTTGATCCACAGCGGGTAGAAGACAAGTGCGTGGAAGCCAAGCGAGCAGAGCGAGCAGGCCACGTACAGACCAACATCCGATACGAGCACAGCCATGTCTTCCTGCACGGCGATGGACGACCCAAGCAGCGAGATGATGGCGATCGGTGTGCACATGATCACCCACTTGATCATGAACATGAACACTTGGTTGATCTCGCGGAAGAAGCTGCCGACGACCTGGAGGCTCTTCGGCAGCAGCGAGATGGCGACGCCGAACGGAATCGCGAACGTGATGATCGACAGCAGCGTGCCTTCCGAGAACGCGAGTGTGATGTTGCTAGGCACGATCGTGAAGAGCTGGCCCTGCAGCGCCTGAGTGAGCGAGCGCTTGACGAAGCCCGAGGACGCCGTTGCGAACGACTTGTTGATGTCCGTGACCTTGAAAACAGACGCGTCCGAGAAGCTCGCAGTCGCGTTGAAGGTCACGTCGAACACACACGCGACCGTGTTGTTGACGTGGCTCAGGTAGTACCCTGGCTGGTCGCACTGCAGCGCAAACTCCGGCACGGACACCGCGGTCTCCTCGGCCTCGTTGCTGAACAGCGGACGGAAGATCAGCACCCAGACGAGACCTTCGCAACTGGCCACGACCGTCGTGAACAGATACGCAAGGGCCGTACGCCAGCCAATGGTGCCTGCCTTGCCCACGGCAAGCATGTCAGCCATGCCGACCACGAGACTACAGAAGACCAGTGGCGTGACGAGACACTTAATGGCTCGGATGAACAGGTCGCCGGGGATGCCAATCCACGAGACTAGTTCAGCTGAGGGCTCTGCTGTGCTCAGAGCCCAGCCAACGACGACACCGATGATGGCGCCGGCGAGGATGCCGGGCACGCCGAAGAAGAGCTCAGCGAACTTGGAGCGAGGCTTGGAAGGCTGGGTCTTGTGGACGTCCACATCCACAGTCGGCGACTGGATGACGTCGTACTTGGGCGACTGGAGAGCCATGGCTCAAGCAGGAGGAGGAAGGGGGGAGGGACTTGAGCGCAGGCTGGCGAATTGCAGAGTGAGGAAGTGGAGGAAGGGGTCTGGTGAACGAAGAGGGCTCAAGAATGGAAGGAGGACAGAGGAGGGGAAGGGAGGGGAAAAGTGCAGTTTTTAGCGTGTTGTTCAACGACTTGTTGGCGAAAACGCCAACAGAAAACGGGGGACTAACGTGGGTGCGGTGTCTGAAAATGTTGACGGGATTAGACGGCATGCTGCAATCCGCTGGAGGACGGAAAAGACCAGCTGCGCAACTAACTCGTGCGGTCTGTGCTCGTAGGCGACTTGTTTGGTTTTGGATCTGAAGAAGATTGGTGGTTGGACACGAGAAGAGGCAAGCGGATTCGGATTCGGTGACATATAAAAGTGACTGAAATGTGCACAAACTTCAGACGAGTTCTGTGACGACGAGCAGCAAAGTAAACTCCACTGGAGTTTGTTTCTCGATTTCGTGGCGGCTTCCAGTCGCACAAAACAGAAAAAGAAAACAGGTGAAGTATTGCCAACATTTGACGACTCATGGCGAGTTAGACGCTGCTGGCCACACGTCTTCATATCGTTTTCATCACACGAACTCTCGGCTACTTCGAAGTATTCCTTGAGCAGCTTTAGTCGTCCAACAGAACGAAAATCTATACCTGGCGAAGATGGCTTCAGAGAGCCGGAGCAGCAACTTCAGCTGAGTCACCTGACGTGGCGTTGATCATCCAATTTGATTGGCCAGTCGATCGAATTTGTTGGCGTTTCCGCCAATTGCCAACGATATTGGAATGTGTCTGTGCGTTGGCGAAATCGATCGCACTGATTGGTGCCTCGTCGATGGTTGAAGTGCTCATGGAGATGAGAAACAATCGCCAGAAGTGGGCCAAGCGGTACGTTTCACAGTGAAATTCACTGGCCACGATGGCGCATGGCGCGGCTGCCCAACATGCCACAACGCGTGGTGAGTGTGGCGGCCGACGCTCTCTCTGCGCCGAAGGAAAGCGTCTGTCCGTGCAGAGCCTCAGCGCCTGATACCCTTGCGCTGGCAACTTCTTCCGATTGAAACGCGGTGCCTCGCCGTTGATGCGAAGGCAGTCCTGTGTCGTTCGGCAATGCTTCTTCAGCCAAGCTGGCAGGGCAGCTCCCCATAATGAGGTCCATCCTCGTGGCTGGTGTCTAAAGTCTGCATCATGAGCAGCGCGTGTGCTCATTGGCCATCCACCGAGGGGCTTCGGTGGTTTGGATTTCGTCTTCTGGATACGAAGCGAAACGCCAACGATCTCCTTCTTCTTCGTCGATCCTCCGTGCCACTGTGTAGCATCCACGCTGGACGCCTGCGTGGATGGGATTGAGAAGCACTTCAACGTGGGACTGCGTTGGTGACGCGGCCTGTGGTCGACGAACTGATGAGCAAGCCTGTGACTGTGACCAGTGGTTTGCTGTATGAAGTTTAGTATTGCATGCAACTTCATCCTTCTCTCTTAGTATACTGTGTTCTGGCTAGTGTCTCTCGTGTATCTTTTAAACCTCGCCCTTGTGGAGGCTGTTGACGCTGAGTCGCTGCTTGAGCTCTGCGTTCTGGGTCGTCGACACGAGACTCTCGCGCTCCTTCTCCTGCTCATCCAGCGTCGTGGTCTCATGCACGACCTCGGCGACAATACGCGTGACCACCGTGTCGCACGTGACGTTCACGACGGTCTGGAAGCGGTCGATGAACCAGTCGGTGGCGATCACGTACGCGAACGTCGACGGCAGCGGCACGTTCGGGAACACGCTCGTCCAGATCGTGATGGTCATGACGCTGCCAGCCGACGGCACGGGACCAGCACCCACAGAGCCGATGGTCGCGACTAGCGCAATGAGGAAGTACTCGACGCCTCCGATGATACTGCCGATGCCTTCAGCCTCCGCCATGAACACGATCGAAATCGGATACACAAGCGCCGCGCCGTCCATGCCGATCGTCGCGCCCAGCGAAAGCACGAAGCGAGACAGCGTCGCCGACACGACGCCTGTGGCTTCCACACACTCCATGACGACTGGGAGCGTCGCCATGGACGAGGAGCTACCGAAGGCAAAGATCTGAGCGCGGACCATCTGACGCAGCCACGTGTACGGGTTGCCCTTGACGAACACCTTCATCCACATGGGGTAGAAGACAAAGGTGTGGAAGAAGAGCACGAACAACGCGCAGAAGACGTAGAGGCCGACGTCCGTGACCAGCGACGAGAGGTCGTCCTGCACGGCGATGGAGGACGCCAGCAGCGAGATGATCGCGATCGGTGTACACAGGATGACCCACTGGACCATGAACATGAGCACCGTGTTGATCTCGCGGAGGAACGACGCGACGAGCTTCATATCGCGCGGCAGAAGCGAGATCGCCACGCCAAACGGAATCGCAAACATGATGATCGACAGCAGCGTGGCCTGCGAGAACGCCAGCGTGATGTTGCTCGGCACCATGGTCTGCAGTTGGCTCTGCAGCGCCTCCGACAGCGAGCGGCGCGTGTCTTCACTCGCCGCCGAGGCAAACGACTTGTTGATATCCGTGACCTGGAAGACGGACGACGGCGTGAAGGTCCCCGTGGCGTTGTACGCGCTGTCGAAGACACATGAGACCGTGTCGTTCACGTGGTTCAGGTAGTACCCAGGCTGGTCGGCGCACTGCAGCGCGAACTCCGCGACCGACGTCGCCGTCTCCTTGGCCTTGTTGCCAAACCAACGACGGAAGATCAGCACGACGATAAGACCTTCGCAACTGGACACGGCGGACGTGAACAGGTAGCACACGCCCGTACGCCAGCCGATCTTGCCGGCCTTGCCCACGGCGAGCATGTCGGCCATGCCGACGATCAGCGAGCAGAAGACGAGCGGCGAGACGAGGCACTTGATGGCACGGATGAAGAGATCACCGGGGATGCCGATCCATGAGACCAGCTCGTCCGACGGGTCGGATCGACCCAGGCCCCAGCCCAGGATGACGCCGAGGACGGCGCCCGCCACGATGCCAGGGATGCCGAAGAAGCGCTCCGCGAGCTTGGAGCGAGGCGCGGGGGCTTTGTCGGTGGTGCCGTGGACGTCAGGCGACGCCACAGGCGCGTACGCAGGCGATAGGACGGTGGCCATGGTCGATGAGGCGGGGTGTTGGCGAAATGGCGAGTGAGCAAGGAGTTGGATTTGTTGGAAGAGTTGGCGTTTTGTTGGAAAAGTTGGCGACGTTGGATTAGTGGGCATACGGACATGATTGTAGGAAGCAGGTCTAACGCGATCGCTTGGATGAGTGAGTCAGATAGACTATCCGACCTACACTTTTGTTGGATTGCTGCGCCGCAACCTCGCCGTGCGTGACAAGGCAAGTTGAAGTGAAGGCAATCCACCACCGTGATTCGTCATCTCTATGCGCGTTAAGACCGCCACGTCAGTCTAAGATTTAGTCCAGACAGAGAGAGCCGGCCCTCGCTTCAAACATTGCCAGGTCGTTGGTGTCGCCGTGGACGAAGCAGCGTCTTCCATTGGTCACGCCGTTTGAAGCCATGAAGACACCTGCAGCTGCCCAGTTTAGTCCAGAGTTAGGCCGAGATCGCGCAACGAGAAATGTACCCACGCCTTGTCATACATCATCTCTAGACCAAAGTATACAAATCGGCGAGCCCGAAACTATACGTATACCACAAAATCCATGTGGTCCACACCAACAGAGTCCTCTATTCAGTCATCATCTCCATTGAACCACCGAGCCCAGAGATCCCATCGACTCCTCATCACCAGACCAACAACCATGGCGCCGTCGCTGGACTACGCGGCGCTGCAGCGCTTCCGCAGCAAGAGCGACGACGTGTCCACGCGCACGTTCGTGGACCAGAGCGAGTGCGAGACGACCTGCGGCATGTTCTTCTTCCCTCTGGACCTGCTGCCCGTGGACCAGCAGCTCCAACTCCAAGACCATGGCTTCGCCAACGACGACCTGGAGCCGCAGCTCATGCGCGCCAAGCACGTGGACTATCTGCAGCGCGGTCTCTCGCATCTCTCCTCTGGATTCGTGTCTCTGGACGCCAGCAGACCCTGGATCATCTACTGGATCCTCCATTCGCTGGAGCTTCTGGACGCGATGCCCAGCGACGAGTTCCTCACACGCACTGTGGACACGCTGTCGCACTTCTGGAACCAACAGCACGGCGGCTTTGGCGGCGGCGTCATGCAGTTGGGCCACACGGCCACGACCTACGCGTCATGCCTCACGCTCGCGCTCATCGGCACGGACGCGGCGCTGGAGAGCGTGGACCGGCAGGCGCTGTACAAGTTCTTCATGAGCCGCAAGCACCACGCGTCCGGCGCGTTCTCGGCCCACGACGGAGGCGAAGTGGACGTGCGCGTGACGTACTGCGTGGTGTCCATCGCGAGTCTCTTTGGGCTGCTCACGGACGAGCTCACGGAGGGCGTCGTGGACTTCGTGCTGTCGTGCCAGAGTTATGAAGGCGGTTTTGCCGGCGAGCCGTTCAACGAAGCCCACGGCGGCTACGCGTTCTGCGCCGTCGCGACGCTGTGGCTGCTGGACGCCATGGACCAGATCCGCGACCTGCCGGGCTTCGTCCACTGGCTCACGAACCGCCAAATGCCGTACGAAGGCGGGTACCAGGGACGCACGAACAAGCTCGTGGACGGCTGCTACAGCTTCTGGCAGGGCGCGTTGCCTGCGCTGCTCGAGGAAGTGCTGGAAGAGAAGACCGGGTCCAAGATCATGCAGTGCAACCGCGAGATGCTGCAGAGGTACATCCTGCTGTGTGGCCAGCAGATCGAAGGCGGGCTCCGCGACAAGCCGGGCAAGCCGCGCGACCACTACCACTCGTGCTACTGCCTCAGCGGTCTCTCGGTCGCGCAGCACGGACTGCACAGCTCTCTGCGACGACGCGTGCCAGCCGCGCGTGAGCCAGAGGTCGTGGGCGACGCCAGCAACCTGCTCAAGGCCACACACCCGGCGTACAACATCGGTGTCGACAAGGCGCTGCGTGCGCTCGAGTTCTTCCGAGCCAAGGGCCCGTTCGTGCCAGAGCCTTGAGTCTGTTGGCTGTCTTGTCTCACTAATAGTTCACACAAACGTTGATCTTGCTTAACCGGGTTGCGTCTTTTGCGAACATCTACAGCTATGGGAGGGTTGCGGTGGCCACGAAGCCGGGCAATGATCATGGCGCTGTCGCCGATGAACGTGAGGGGCCGCAGCCTGGTGAAGCGCGCGTCGCAGAGAGCCCCGGAGCGCGGAGCTGGATATCGTCTGGGTCCACGGGAGAGTCTCGTCGCCGACTCCATGCCGCCAGCTCCATCTCTGCTGGAAGCAGCCGAGGACCTGTTGCTGCCATACCGTGGCTACGAGGTCGTGAACCAACGGGAAGAGGTCTGTGTCGTCGCCAGTCAGTCCAAGAAACGACCAGGCGGCCGCTGGGGTTGTTGCTAGGTGCAGAAAGAAGACCGCCGTGCAGAGCTCGTCTGGTGTTGAAGCCGTGGCAAATCCGAGTCGAGCCCGATCACTTGTTACCTGCGTGCTGTTGGTGCTGCAGCGGGGGTAGCTTTTCATCTGCTGCAGAGTCGTGGTCGTCCCCACTGCTCTCACCTGGTGGTAGAAATCCGTGGGCAGACGGAGAGGAGCCCAGGAGTTTGGGGAGTGGAGGGTTGGACCCACTGCTGCCATTGTGGTGGAGTTTCTTCTTGTCTTTGGGCTGTGACGCTGATGAGGAGGACGAGGACCCAGGCAGGTGCTTGGCTAAGAGAAGTTGCGAGCTCGAGTGCGAATCCCCCAGTAGTATCGACTTGGCCGCCGAGCCTCCTTGGACCATGTGCTGCTGCTGTTGCTGCTTGAGCTTGTGCTTCTTCGTCATCCGCTTCTGGTACGGCGTCGCAAACTCTTCGTCCTGGTACGTTTTACTATCTTGCGGAGCCTGTCGTGCAGGCAGAGCTGCAAGGAACCCTGGCTTGCTCTTGGCTTTGCTCTGTTTCTTTTTGTTTCTCGGTGGGGACTTGCCGTCGGCTATCGCCAAGCCGTCGTCGCCCCCTGCGGCAGACGCACCGAGATAGTAGTCCAACGACATGCCGCTGATCACTGCAGGCGGGAGAGTCTTCTTACTACTCGCGTTAGGCTTCTGCGGCAGCTTCTCCACAGGCGCTGCGTGCTTCTTGGACTCGCTCCCTTCCGCTGGCAGCACGCCGTCGCCCTTTGCGTGGAGGTAGTCGCCCAGCGTCATCCCCGCGACGCTCTTGTCAGCGGCAGCCGATGAGTCCGACTCGTAGTCATCTTCATAGTCATCATCTCCTCCTCCGCCGCTGTCCGAATCACTCACTCGATCCTGTTGGTCCTCGTCTTCCTCGTCCTCTTCCTCCTCTTTCTTCTCCTCTGGCTCGCCGTCTCCGTCTTTGGCCGTCGCACTTTCGTGCGGCTCGTCCTTCTCCATGATCATGGCGTTGTTGGCGCCTGACCCCGTGAGCAAGTGCTTGGTCACCTCTTTGTTGAGCTCTTTCATCTCGTCGCTCTGGTACGACTTCTTGCTGTTGAAGTAGTCTTCCAGCGTGCCGCCCAGCGCCGCATGCGGATGGCTCTGGTCGCCGCCACTCGGCGCCTTCTTCACGCTCTTCTTCACCGCCATCGCGTCATACACTAATAGCGGCTTTCTGGTCTTCAACGGCCACGGACACACAGGGCAATAATGCCATCTCTATAGGAGGTGAGAGAGACGCTGCAGCATCGCAGACAGCAACCTGCTTGAAAATAGCTCTCAGTGCCAACATGGCTACACTCCAAGTTCATTAGCCTAAGCTCGCCTAGCTATACTATGTAGTACTCTATTGTACAGTAGGGGCCAACGGTTTTGAGAAAAATGGGTTTCCAAATGTAACTTTTGAACCCATTTGTCAATTTTCTATCCGAAGACACCGGATTATAGCCAATCACGAGACGAGTCGATTGGCGTAGTTTTCAGTGTCGAACGCACACTCCTTCAAAAGAAACATGGCAATTATCAAAACAAGGTGGGTACAGACATGAAAATCGTGTGCCGTCACAAATGTTTGCGCAGGTAATTAATCATTTTACGATGCGTGTCAAACGTTGTAAATACGTTGGTAACGTTTGTCGATGTCTCAGAAATCCGGCAAGCCCATTCCGAGATCGACAGCGAAGGGACTCGCTTCGGAATTGACCGAGCGCGAAAAGCGGGCCATAATGGCACTTCGACGCAAGAAAATGACGCTGCAGGACATCGTAGACGTGATGTTGCGGCATGTAAGTACCGTCCAGCGTGTTACCAAGGCAGGTGTCACGCAGAAAGCGCCGTCCAAGCGCGGGAAGGTGACCAAAGTTGACGACAGGACGCGTCGACTGATCGTGCGCGAAGCGAAGAAGGGCGCTGGCGGCGCCAAAAAGCTCAAGAGCGCGTTGAAATTGGACGCAGGCGTTTGCACGATCCGCCGCTACATCTCCAAGGCGTCAGGCGTCAGGCGTCAGGGATGAAGTTCAAGCGAGTCCGACGTGGCCCCATGCTCCTTCCTCGCCACCGAGCTGCACGTCGCGAATGGGCCGACGAACATGACGGTTTGGATGGGATCTGGTGGTCTAACGTGACGTTTTCGGATGAGAAGAAGTGGAACATGGATGGGCCTGACGGCTACCGGCGTTGGATCGACACGAGGGCCAAGAATCCGGTGCCTGTCCGCCGCCACACGGGAAGTGGTTCTGTCGTGGTGTGGGGTGGGTTCTGCAGAGGCCAGAAGACCACGCTGGCGTTCCTCGATGGGCGCGTCAACTCGGCCAAGTACGTAGGTGTCCTGGAGGAGCATTTGCAACTAGTGTTCGACGGGGAAACCCAAATTTTCCAGCAGGATAATGCCTCATCCCACTCAGCTCGCAACATCAGATCGTGGCTTCAGCGCCAGGGAATCGACGTCATGAAGTGGCCTGCGCTGTCCCCCGACCTAAACCCAATCGAGAACGTGTGGGGCTACATGTCTGCGGCAGTCTACGCGAACGGACGCCAGTTTTACTCCGTTGAAGCGCTGAAGAAGGCCATCCAGAAGGTATGGGACGGGATTCCTGCCAGCTACCTCGCTACACTGGTCCAATCGATGCCTAACCGGGTGCAAAAGATTCCGGAAGGCCGTGGCAAGTAACTCCAGTATAAGCAACGCGCGAAACGAGTCCTAACTCGCTTTAATACATCGCTTTCTCACGGGTACTTCAATTTGCATGTCGTTAACTTTTCGTTAACCACTGGAAAATGCTTAATAGCTCTGGCTGGAGTTCGAGTTAGGCACTGAAAACTACGCCAATCGACGCGTCTTGTGATTGGCTATAATCCGGTGTCTTTGGATAGAAAATTGACAAATGGGTTCAAAAGTTACATTTGGAAACCCACTTTTCTCAAAACCATTGGCCCCTACTGTAGATGTCAAGATAATCGAGATGTCAATGACACCGCTCTTGTATTATGGTCGATTTCACTCCTGGTCCAAATTTCAATAAATTACAGTTCTGTGACCTCAAATCACTGACACGATCTTGTGTCGCTCTACTGACCGCAGATTGTTGGACGAACGCAAATCACCTCTTGAGAGCACCATGGCGGGTTGGCGTGGCGGCCGGGTGAGCTACAAGCTCAAGAGTCGTCCGAAGAAGAAGCACGCCATCGATTCCTTCACCTACGGTTTCAAGTACAGTGTACTACTCGCTCACGACGCTGGTGACAGCCCTGAAGATCTTCGCAAGAAGTTCAGCGCCAAACCCTGTCGAAATTACCGAGGTGGTCGCGTAGACGCTAAATCAATACGTAAGAGTACTTGTCACCAGTTGCTACTGATTTAGAAACAAAAATGAATTGAGCGGAATAAAACCTCGTGTCGCCCGCAGCCCCTGTCACAGAATGGCCGACACTAAAACAGGGACTCTGGTTCATACCGGAGGCGGGGTTGAACCCGGCGCAGTGGAGTGGAAGGGCCGTGTCCAAACCACCATACCAAGTCCGGCCCAAAATAAGCTGACATTTTCTTGTGACATACAGTGACAAGAGTCCTCTATTAGGTTCAGTACATGATCAAAGATGTCAAGAGCATCGCTCCTATATTTGGAGCGATTTCTTTCCTCGCATGCGGTTATCTGACATCTACAATAGAGTAAAGATAAACTTACGCACGTATCGTGTCTATTTATGTATTATATGGTTTAGAGGGCTAATACGGACTTACCCTGCCCGAGGAAATGTACGGCTATGTGCTTCGGGTGTGTGGGGTTCGTACGTAGAGATAACGTAATACACTGCCGGCCGGAATAATAGAGCCACACACAAAAATCGCGATATCCCGGGAACCACTGCGAATTTTGAAATCCTGTTTCACCAATTAGTGGGTCTTCGTAGGCGCAATAAGGGGTTTATGCTACGGCAGACAATATCCTGCTGTGTGATTAACCTACCATACTGATTTCCAAAGAGGCATCTGGCCGAAATTTGTGTGTGCTCTGACAGTGCATCTTGTTTCCACGTCCTTCGATCACCTCGATGCAGCTCTTGGGTGTGACGTGACGAGTTTGTTGAGTGCGTGCGTCCTGGGGAATGGCATTCCATGCCTTTTTGATTGCTGTAGTAAGTCGGTGGTCGCTTCCCGTTCGCGTACACTTTCGCCGACAGTAGGGACCACACGTTCTCAATCGGGTTGAGATCGGGCGATCTCGCCGGCCAATCGAGTAGCTGAACGCTTCATCCCTCGAAGAACGGGTACGAGAAGTGGGGTGATTACAGCATTTCGGCAATACAGGCGGCTCTACATCCATGGGGCTACAACCTCCTGCACCTCAACAACCTGAGTTGCCTCGACGAGGCGAAGATCAAAAGGCATTCTGAGCTCGCGTTGACTTCCTTCGAACGAATGATAATAATCGGAAGTCCAGAAGGCCGTCAGTGGGCATTCCCACTGTATTGCACGGACCGGTCTCTCGGGAGACGTGAATCGAGGCATTATCTTGTTGGAAAATGAGGTCAGTACCGTATGTAGGTGTGCAAAGGGGACGAGTTGTTCCGATACAGTAAACACATTGGCAGATGATGCCTGTCGCCCACATAGGACGACCAGCTAATTCTTCCCCCTTAACCCTTTCGTTCCCGGTCCATTGTCTTGGTTTTTGTATGAGGCAATTTCCATACTGAAGGGCTTAAATGACGATAACGTGGTTATTATAGGTGGATCTGCGCTGGTCACTTC
>JAADXE010000583.1:0-20700 GCA_023337545.1 Pythium coloratum | reverse complement strand
AAGGGAGGGTTGACCTACCTCTCTGTACTTTTGATTGTCTCCTGTAGTTTTGATTTTTTTCTCTGTAGTTTTGATTTTTTTCTCTGTAGTTTTGTATTTCTCTCAGTACAGAGTTGGGAATGTGTGTGGTCATCAGTTGAAGGGCTCCTCAGACTGAGCGCGGCCAATCGGAGGTGAGATCATTTCTGAGTTGGCGCCATTTGATTGGCTGTTAGCTGAGACCAAACCCAACGACGCAACGTTTGACAAGCATGAGACGCAACCTGGGTCATAACGCAATCTGTCAAGGGCCCGGTCAAGGGATGACCAAAGACAAAGACGCCGCATGTTGGTTTCGGCGCCAGCGCATGAGACGAGGCTGACCAGGCGACGCTGTCATTGGCCGCGATGAGCAGGCGCAGCCACTGACAGGGCCGTGACAGCGACGCATCGCGAAGCGGCAATGCGGGGGGGATGCGACATCTCATTTTTCTCCGTGGTGAAGCGGCACTCAGAATCTTCGTCCGCGAATCTGGTGGCTCTGGTTGCCTGACAGGCACGAGCAGCGATACCAGTAACACGCGATCATTCATTTCTCGAACTCGCTCGATTGCTCGCAATTACGAGGGACGCCAAGATTCTACGGCAACGGCCGGAGGATGCGAGGCGAGGGCGAGCCGTGAAGGAGTGGAGATGGACAGCTCATTCTCGAAACTACTTGGTTTCCCACAGCAAGACCCCTCCAACTCAACCCCTCGCAAGCAACCCCACCACATGAACCATGACCAGCAGCACCGTGATCGATATCTTCCGTGTGCTCGCTGCCTGTACGTCGCTGATGATGATCCTGAGCCCCATCCCGACCGTGTATCGGATCTTCAAGTCAAAGAAGACTGGGCACATGTCCATCTTCCCATTGATCGCCGTGCTCTTCAACTGCCACACATGGTAAGTCCTCAAATGCCCATCAATGTCCCCATCCTCGAGCAGTGTGCTAACATGGCTGTCTTCTTTTAGGATGATGTACGGCTACCTTGATGAAAACATCTTCCCAGTCTTCATCACCTTCGTCATCGGCGACGCCATCTCCATTGTGTACATTGTCATCTTCTACCGGTACACCTCGGAACGAAGCAAGGCCAACAAAATCCTCGCGGTCTTCGGTGTCGGCCTGGTCATTGCCACTGTCTACGATATTCTCGCTGGTATGGGCTACACGGGTCAGTCTCGCCACGACGCCGCCCAGTTCGCAGGCTACTTCGCCATCCTCGCGGCTCTCATCTTGTACTCGTCGCCATTGGAGAAGGTGGTCAAGGTCTTCAAGCACAAGTCGGCCGTGTTTCTTCCGATCCACATGGTCATCGCCGGCACGGTCAACAACTTGACGTGGGTCGTGTACACGAGCGTCGCGGGCAAGTGGCTCATGTTCTACCCCAACTTGATCACGATGATTGTCGGCATCTTCCAGATCATTGTCTATTACATCATCTTCAACCCCAAGACCCACCCGCTCGACGACGACTGGAAGAACGAGCACCCGATCGAAGACTTTGATATCATTGAGGCCGCGACACCGTCGGAAGACGACGCGTACCTCGAAAGCCCGACGTACGTGTCGGCCACGACGCCAGTCTCTGGCGGCGTGATCCCACCACACATGCAGGTTTAAAAGAACGCGTGAAGGCTGGTGATGGGCCGTCACGGATGGCCTTGTCAATCGAAGACCACGCGTCCATCAACTCGAGATGGATGAAACCATAGAGCTGCTGATACAGAGCTGTGCAAGGCACAGCAACTAACATCGTAATCAATTTCACATTCTAAAAAACATCAACATTGCACGGTAGCACGCTTTATCATCAGCCATGCATGACGCTACTTGCGTCACGAAGACATCGGCTACAAGGGCAGTAAAAGCATGTCAAATCCACGGCCGAGGGTCTCACAATAGCCGAACCGGTATCACATCCAATCCAAAATTAACAAGGATTTGATGCTAAATTCTTCATTTCAACGCACGCCATCACCAAACTTTTGCGCGGCCAAACCAATTCTGGGATTCTCAGCTTTCGTGCCGTCTCATGCGGTTTTCGTTGTCACGAGATTGGCTAAATATGGCCCAAGATACGCTTGAGACGCACGCCATGCATTACAGAATCCACTTCAGGCCGCCGGGAGCTACGGATCTACCGCGTTGGACCGCTAAGGCCTTCGTTGCTCTGTTTTGACTCAAAACTTTTGAGGGACCTTCCACCGTAGACATGCGCTTACATGCGATGCAGCAGCGGATACCGGATAAGATTGAATGCTTTGCCTGGCGTGGTTGCACTGTCGGAAAGGATATCTTCCTCTACGACGTGTTTTTTTCCTTCACGACAAGTGCTTGCTTGCTTGAACTACGTTGGTACTAGCATCCTTGCTATTAGCGGCGACCGCGAGCGAAGGGGCGGAAAAAAGTGACTGCGAGCGGCTCAATGCAAATCCGGCGGCGAGCCAAAGCCCGTATTAGCACCAGTGATCGGGGGATTTGGTCGCACTACATTCGTATTCGTGTCTCAATCGCCAGCACTATGGTGCTGCCGTCGACAGCATCGATCGGCCTTCTGACTCGAGGTTGAAGAGCGCATGGTAGCTGGCGGCCTTGTTCCATTATTCAACTTTCTCGGCATCGTCCGCGCCTCCATCACGACGCATCCACAGCAACAATGCCCGTCCATCCAGCGGTTCTTCTCATATTCCGCGTGCTGGCATCCTGCACGTCCATGATGATGATCCTGAGCCCGCTGCCACTCATCTACCGCATCCACAAGACCCACCAGACCGGGCTCATGTCGATCTTCCCACTGATCTCGATCGTGTTCAACTGCTATACATGGTATGTCTTGCAAACCGATACCAATGTCCTTCTCAAGATCGCTAATGGAATCGTTATCTTTTGTGTGATGTAGGATGTTGCACGGCTACCTGGACGAGAATTTCTTCCCTGTGTTCACAACGTTCGGAGTTGGCACGGTCATCGCGTTGTGCTACGTGATCGTTTTCTACCGCTGGACATCGAACCGCGCGAAAGCCAACCGCCTACTCGCTGTCTTCGGCTTCGCTTTGCTTGGTGCGACAGCGTACGCTCTCTTTGGAGGCTTTGGTCTCACGGGCCAAACACGCCATGAAGCTGCCCAGTTCGCCGGCTACATTGCGATTTCGTCCTCGCTCGTGCTTTACACGTCCTCGCTTGAGAAGCTCTTGCTCGTGTTCAAGCACAAGTCGGCCGTATTCATCCCCATCCACATGGTCATCGCCGGTTCGGTCAACAACACGATGTGGATCATCTATACGAGTCTGGCAGGCAAATGGCTCATGTTCTTTCCGAACATCTTCACGCTGACCGTCGGCATCTTCCAGATCGTGTTGTACTTCTTCGTGTACAACCCGAACACGCATCCGTACATCGATGCTTCCAAGGGCCGAAGCAGCAGTGCGACAACAGAAGAGGGCGACAGTGACAACAGCGAAGGGCGGGATAGTGAAGATCGGCCAAGCGAAGACGTCTCTGTGGCGGAAGATTGCGACCTAGAAAGCGGCAGCTATGTGGCGGTCGCGACACCTACGGCATCATGTATAGCACCAGAGATGCTTGTATGATGCGCACGTCGGCCATGTCTGCAGTCTGTCCTCATATTTCGCTGCGTGTCCTCCACGCGATGCAATTCCACAATAGATCCTTCACACCAAAATGTATCTGTGTGTACTTCTCAGCGATCGTTCTCTCAAATCCAATATGGCTACACTGATGTTTTGATTTAGTGACATGTCTAGTTTTGTGAATATTTTCAACACGATGTCATAAAAACGCGGTATACGTTGGACGTCACTATCCCGCACACATTTTCCACCCCCAGTCATTGCTATTGGACCAAGAGACAAAGAGCAGGCCCGTGAACATGACGTCGAAGCTCGAGTACTTGCAGCGCTATATGACCAAGGGGAGCGGTAAGACACCCGCATATTCGATTCTATATGCTTGATTCTCTCTAATGGTGGCATTTTTATATCCAGAAACGACGGAAAAGAAGCTCAAGAAGAAGCGCAAGAAGGACAAGACCAGCGGCTCCACAAGCCTGCGCATTGTCGACGGCGACCACGACTGGGAGCTGGAGACGCCGAAGCGACGCGATGCGAATGAACAGTGGGAAATGGACGCCGCTGAAGGTCCGTGTGGCATTGTGATGCGAGTCCTCGGTGAATACGGTGTTTTTTAACGTTAATTGTGTGGATTTGTGTCTTCTAGATGAAGCTCTTGTAGTGGTGGCGAATGGAGAGATAGACCCGGAAGACATGCCGACGATCGCCAATGCTGAGGATTATCAAGAGGAGCTCCACAGAGAGGCAGCGCACAAGACAGCGGGCGATAGGGACGCTGTCGCGAAGGACAGCGACGGCGACGGCGACGCGTCACCTCCGAGGCGTGGACGAGCGAGCGATGCGTCACCTCCACGTCGCCGTCAGCAGAGCAAGAGCGACGACGACGCATCACCACCGAGACGCCGTGGTCGAGCCACATCGCGTGATGAAGCCGGTGATGCGTCTCCTCCTAGACGTCGTACTAAGACATCGGAGACGAACGACGACGCGTCACCACCGAGACGTCGGGCGAAGGCATCTGAGACGAACGATGACGCGTCGCCTCCACGACGCCGTGCTGCCAGAGCCCGCGATAGCGACGACGACGGATCACCTCCACGACGAATGGACCGAAAGACCGAGAAGAAGGACGTTTCCGATGACGACATGTCACCACCGCGGCGTCGACAGGACTCCAAGCCGAGGGATCGATCCCCTGTGAGGCTGTCGTCTGGACGAGACACTGGACGAGACAAGAGACTGAGCCGCTCGAGATCGCGTGGGCGTGGAGACCGAGACAGACGTGGTGGATCACCACCACGCCGAGAGCGTAACCGACGCAGCCGTTCAAGATCACGAGGCCGCTCACGCCGCTCTGATCGACGTTGCTCTCGAAGCGCGTCCATGGATCCCTCCCGCGATCGTCGCCGTCGATCGCCTTCTCCGCGCAGAGACAGTCGTAGTCGTCGCCGCTCTTCAAGTCCAGAAGATCGAAAGCCACGCCGTGATGATCGTCGTAGCCGTCGCCGTAAGAGCAGAAGCCGAAGCAGAAGCCGCAGTGCGAGTCCGCCACGGTCATCAGCTCGAAAGCGTAGCGTTGATGCGGATGCTTCGCCACCACGCAAGTCACACCGAAAAGCCAGCGACGACGAGCCTGTCGCAGTTACTAAGCCAGCTCCAGTGGAGGCTGCCGCGCTACCACCAGCGGATGAGTACAAGCCACGCGCTGGCCTGTTCACGGCGACCGAGTTTGCCGAGGATCTGAAGAAAAAGACTGCGCACAACGATATTCTGCGTGGTGCCAAGGCGGAAGACATGGGCCAGAATGCAGAGACGGTGTACCGAGACAAGAAAGGCCGCAAGCTTGACATGCTCAACGAAATGGCGCTCCAGCAAGAGATCATGGAGGGCAAGGTCAAGCGCCAAGCCGTGGAGGAATACGAGTGGGGAACCGGCCGCGTCCAGAAAGAGGAGCGGCTTAACCAGAAAGAGTTGCTGGACAAGATCAAGAGCAAGCCGTTTGCACGTCGTAACGACGATGAAGAGCTCGAGCAGATGCGTCGTGAGCGAGTCCGCGCGTTCGATCCAACGAACAGCAAAGTCTTCCAGGACGACAGTTTGTTCGACGACATTTCGGGCAAAAAGAAGAGCAAGAAGTCCAAGAGCAAGAAGTCCAAGGCCAAGACTGGCAGCGGCAAGCCAAAGTACGCGGGCCCCCCGGCGCCACCGAACCGCTTCGGTGTCCAGCCAGGCTACCGCTGGGACGGCGTCGTGCGTGGAACTGGCTGGGAGGAAAAGCTCATGCTGCGAGAAAACACCCAGAATGCTCTCAGTGACGAGGCCTACCGATATGCCGTGGCCGACATGTAGTTTGCATTACCACGTTCTCAATGCACTTACGAAACACTCATGCTCCATACAGATTCTGCCGGATGCACGTGGGTAGACCTTCCATCGTCTGGACGAGTTTGTCGTGGACATGTTCAAGCTCCGTGACGGACAGCGTTCGATCCTTGAGCTTGGACGCGTGGGTCTTGACGTACATCCAGTACGTCAACACAACCACGAGCTGCTTCTCATCCTCTTTGTCACCACTCCGTGGCTCGTAATGCGAAGAGATCCGCAGCGCCGTCGAGATATCCTTGCGGAGTCGTGTATCCGGACAGTACGGGTACAGCTCGTCCACGTCCACGCAGTCGGACGCCATGAACGTGTACTCTTCACCGTCACGCGACGGAGACTCGTTGGCCTGAGGATCCTGGTGAGCGAGAAACTGGATCGAGTTCTTTTCCACGACGAAGTCATCACCCATATCCGTCACCAGGCGATGACACAGCACGCCTGGGCCTGTAGTATGCTCCGTCGTGGCCGTGCTGCCGTTGGCGTCGATGTGGTTTTCGTTCACCGTCGTGCTGCCTGTGAACTCGGACATGCTGATCTCGATGTTGAAGAAGTAAAACATGAGCGCGTCGTACACCCGCTTGGCACTTTGTAGTCCGTGGAAGGGCGTCACGCTGAGCTTGATCGTGCAGAAGCCGTCGTCGTCTTGCTGGAACTTGGAGATCTCTGCACTTGGCTTGGTCTTGTGGACGCAGCGGGTGCGAGCCGCGAGGAACTGGCGAGCCGTGCGGATCTTGGGACCACGCAGCGTCATCAGCGTCGCCTGCCTCTGCTGCCAGTCAGCTGTGAGGTGGATGAAACTCTCCAGTGGGCTTCTTTGCTGGTTCGTCTGGACAGCACAACAGTCAGATCACTGGTGGATTCTACGTCATGCAAACCAGGGATCACCACGAAGTCGGAGAACACGGATTGAGCTGACGCGATCATGAGTTGCTGCTGGTCCACCGCGTGTCGTAGCTGCTGTGCAGTAGTCGTCAGCGTACTCAGGCCTGCGGCCTTGCGCAGCTCTTCAGCACGAGCTTCCAACTGCTTCACCTCTTGCTCGAGTGCCGCCTTGTCCTCCTACACGCTCCGCGCATGAGAGCCACAGCTTAAGGGACCATGACGACAAGAATCCAACTCACCTTGCGAGCGATGTAGCTCGGCTTTTTTTTCGACTTGACGCCGTCGCTGTCGCTGCTCGTGTGGTCGTCGGCGTCGCCTTTCTCGTGCTGATGCGCCGTCGCCAGACTGCGTTTCCTACTGTCCACGCTCGTCGCGAGCATCACCGCGTGCCATAGCGACAGTATCGCTGGAATACGCGGCGGTGGCGCTGTGACGTTGAAGACACCAGGCGCCGCCGCGATCGGCGTCGCGTGGACGGCGTTGGGCTGCGAGGAGCTGCTCATGTTTGTATCTGGCGCCTCATTTTTCAAAATGTTCTTTGTTTTGACCAATCAGATTGATTTTGTCACGATTATGACCAATCAAATAGATGCAAAGCACTTGCGGGCGCTACAGAATGCTGGCAAAGCGCATGGTGGCGACGCTGACGAAGAGCAAGATGCTGATCGACATTGGCGCGAACCTGACGGACCCTGTGTTCAATGGCAGCTACCACGGCAAGCAAAAGCACAAGGTAAATGCCTCAGGGTATTGGTAGTCGCGAAGAACCCGTTAAATGGAGGTGTTGCCGTGCAAAATCCAGGATGACATGAACATCGTGTTGGCTCGAGCCAAGTCGGCGGGCGTCGACAAGATCATTATTACAGGTACGCCTCCTCAGAATCATCGTAGATCATCAGGGCAAGTTTTATACTCGTTGTGTATCTACCAGGCGGCACGCTGTCGGAGAGCAAGCACGCATTGGCGCTGGCAAAAGAGAAGAACGCGGAGCTGCAGGCTGCTGGTCCCACGTTGTACAGCACTGTGGGCGTCCATCCGACGCGTTGCGGCGAGTTCGAGAACAACGAGCTCGGTCTGGATGCGGAGGCGTACTACGCAGAGCTCAAGCGCGTGTGTCTCGAAGGAAAAGAAGATGGAACGGTGCGCTGGATTTGTTCATTTACTCACCAATATGCTGACTTCTGGAATTCTAATCGGATTATATTGATTAAATTTTGATGATTCTAGGTTGTGGCGATCGGCGAGTGCGGCCTGGACTACGACCGCCTGCAGTTTTGCTCCAAGGAGGTGCAGCGCAAGTACTTCGAGAAGCAGTTTGAGCTCGCCGAAGCCACAAAGCTGCCCATGTTTCTCCACAACCGCAACACGGACGGCGATTTCTACGGTGCGTGAATGGCTACAGCCGTTGCGTGTATATGGATCTGATCGATGGTGGTCACTTGTATGAGCAGAGATGATCGCTGCGCATCGTGAGCGCTTCACGAACGGTGTGGTCCACTCGTTCACGGGCAGTACCGAGGAGGCTCTGAAGCTCGTGGAGCTCGGACTGTACATCGGCATCAACGGCTGCTCGCTCAAGACGGCGGAGAACCTCGAGACAGTCAAGGCGATCCCGACCAACAAGCTCATGCTCGAGACTGGTACATTGCAGTGCCTTTCATTCTGCCTCGTAGTGGTGAGACTGATTCGGATTGATTGCCGGCCATTGTAGACGCGCCGTGGTGTGACATCCGTGCGACCCACGCTGGGTTCAGCCACGTGAAGACCTCATGGCCGACAAAGAAAGCGGAAAAGCACGACGACCAGAGCCTCGTCAAGGGACGCAACGAGCCGTGCACGATGATGTAGGTGCTGCATTGCTTTGCCTGATGTTTGGCTTCTTTCCTGACTCGACTGTTATCAATTTTTCTATAGTCAAGTCCTCGAAGTTGTGAGTGCTGTTCGAGCCCACGACCAAAGCGAGTTGGCCGCTCATGTATTGGAGAACACGCGTCGTGTGTTCTTTTCCTAGTTGAACGCCTCGTCAATAAAGCGTCCACTGGAATGGATCGCATCGAACCACGCATTGCCTCTGCGTGTCTGGTCGGCCTCGAAGATCTCCCGCAGCCGCCGCACCATCGGTGCTCGTCCGCAGACAAAGATACGAGATCCGTTCGACTGCTTGACGGCTTGGTAGATCTCGTCCATGCGGTCGGCGACAACGTCTTGCACGTACTGGCGTGGATATCGAGGTTCGTTGGAGAATGCGTAGTGGACTTTGATGAACAATTGTTGCTCCCAATGCCGTAGGTCGTCCCGATACACAAGCATCTCTTCGTTTGTGGCTCCGACGAACAAAATTTGTTTTGGTATCGACGCTGGAAGTACCGCCAATCCTCCGACGCCTCCACCAGTCTCAGGCTGGTTTTGGAACAGCCACACCAGTCGGTTTACGATCATCGCGCGCATGGCAGAGACGCCAACGCCCATGGTGATCAAGATCATGGGCGACGTGTAGTCATCCTGAAATGCGAATCGTGAGTAGCTCACGAAGCCTCGAAACGGGACGCGTTTGTTGGCTGCAATGACAGTTTCCAAGAACGAGACGGCAAATCCCTGGGGCTCGCCGACGCGGCCCAGCGACACGGCCATTTCGATATCTCGTGGCAACACGCGCGGCGACGACGCGATTGTGTAGTAGCGTGGGCGGATGGATTGGACGACGCTCACAAAGACTTCGAACGGGATCTGCAGCGTCGGCGCGATAGCCAAAATGTCCACGAGGCCCTTCCGTTGGTCACTGATTTGGGCCTTGAACGCGCTTGCACCGTCCGTCGATGACAGGTTCTCCAGCAAATCGTGTTCATCCGTCGTCACGACGAAGCCCGAGGCCACGTGAAGCAGCTCACGCGTGACAGTCCGCAACTCGAGGAACTCGGTCAACGCGGTTCGGATCGTGCAAGGCGTCGGGAACGGTAGTTCCTGTTGCCGTGGGAGAGCGTCAGAGAGAGATGCGTCGTCGCTGTCGTCTACGCGGAGGTGGATGACCGCGTCCAAGTCGTAGCCGAAGGCCAGCGCGACTTGTTCAACGTCGTCCGCCGAGTTCTGGGGGAAAATCGCGAGCGTGCTCACCGTCGTGTAGGTGATCTCTGGATTCAGTAAGCGGACGCGGAACGTCGCTGCTCGAGTCGTAGGATATGGTTGTCGTGCGATACGTCGCGAGGAAGAGGACGAAGGTGTCGATGGTCCAGATGACGACGATGGGTTGTCACCAACACACTCGACGACCTCGATGTCGGCAAACGGCTTGGTGTCAAACAGCGCAACGCGTGGAGTACGAGGACCAGGCGGTGCTGGAGTGCGAACGGTTGTTCGGATCAAGTGCTCTCGTTTGCAATCGTCAATGATGTCACAGACAAAGCGGAGCCGCACCTTCCGACCAAAGTTGTCGCGAACAAAGAGCCTCGAGGTGGGCACAGGGGTCCCAGGAATCGGGTCGAGAGGCTGATTCTGTGGTTGGTGTTCAGGAGCCACTCGCGTCTTGATCCGCAATTGCTTGTGGTCATTCGACCCGGGGGTATTCGTGGCTGGGACGACGGGAAACGACGTGGTGGCGAGCCGTCGCCCAGTCGATATGGTCGAGTACGCCGACACGAAGTTGAGACCCAGCGGGTGCGTGGTCGACATTCGCAGGGGCAGTTTCCGCATCACTGTGGCTTCCCACGCCTTGAACGTGGAGTCGATATCGCTGGAGCAATCGCCCAATCCGATCGGACAGACTCTCGTGGCGCCCAAGTGCTTGAGCTTGAGATCGATGAACTTACTGGCTGCGTTGTATGTCAAGTAGACCGAGTCGCCGATACCGAAGACCGCAAACTGCATGCCCGCGAGAGGATGTTTTCGTCGAGACGACCACGAGTTTACGAGTGTGTCGAGCCGCTGGTCTGGTGAAGATGTGGATGGTTGAGGGGGAGTCCCTGGTGTAGTTGCATCGCTAAACGGGTTTGCCACGAGCTCGTTGATCCAGTTGCGGAACCGCTCGGCGCTTGGCGGCGGCGCGCCGGCAAAATGCGTGGACACGACAAACACGAACATGCGCGTAGGCTGGAGTCGGTCTTTCCGTGCGAACGTCGCCTGGTCAAAGCCGTCGAGGTCGTGGACAGTGACGCGTACTCTTCGCTGGGTCGAGACGTCGTAGGCGAGAGTTCGCGCATACCGCTCAGCTGCACCGATCATCGTGCCGAAGTAGATCTCCACGTCTGTGACGGCCGAGTGCCCAGGTGCACTCGGGCCGAGCTGAGGGAGACACGAGCGGAACATGTCTGCTCAGGCTGCTTTGCTTCCAGCCCCGAGTGGTCGAGATGACCCGACAAATACTGCAGCGATCGACCTGCGCGCGACGGCCGTGAGGTTATCGCTTCCAGCACTTTTCTGTCACGGTTTGCGGCCGTTGAGAAGCGACCTGAGCTGGTGGCTTGGTGGTCGGTCAGGGATTGACGTTCTATAATGGGCATCGACTTGAACTCATCTAACCCAAACAGCTTTCAGTTCCAATTCCAGCACAGCCAAGGAAACTCAACACAGCAAACGACACACAAGCAGAGCGAAGCAACTCGATAAGAACATCCTCGTTGCGTCGAAAGGTATCATACGACAAGCATGCGAGGCAAAAGGTCGATTTTTATTCACCGCACGGTGTTATCTAAATCGCTTTCTCTTATCGCCCGAGTGCTATTGCGAGATCACCACGGCAGCTCCGATCCCAAGACGTCCAGGAACTTGGCATTTCCGGCGTCGGCCGCGGTCAGTTCTTCGATACGCTCGGCCAAGATAGTGGCTGACTCATCAGGCGAGAGCACGCCAAAGTTGGTGTTCATGTCTGTGCTGACCAATCCAGGGTGGAGTGCGACGACGACAATGTTGTCTTGCTTCAAGTCGGCCGCGAGGCTGGTGATGATCATGTTGGCCGCGGCCTTGGACGTGCGGTAGCCGTACCAACTACCGACGGGAAGCTGGTTCTCGGCTCGTCCAGGCAGCTCGAAGACCGCACCAGAGTTGATGTGGATGCTGCCGAGCCACGACGAGATAGTGGCGACCGTCGCGAAGCGGTGGACCTTGGAAGCCAGACGCAAGTTGTCAACAAACGCCCGCGCTACGAGGAACGGACCGACAGCGTTCACTTCGAAAAGCTGCATGAAGGCGTCTTTCGTAGCCGACTGGAACGAGGTCTCGACGTCAATACCAGCGTTGTTGACGATCAGATCGATCGGCGTGCCTTCGAGCTGCTTCGCAGCCGCGAGGATCGAATCTTCGTCGCTCGCGTCAACTTGAGGATGGTCGCAGGGATAAGAGCCTTGAGACGGTCAGCGGTCGCTGGGTTGCGGGCTGTTGCGATCACATTCCAACCCGCCTTGGTGTAGAAGTTGCAAGGGCAAGACCGAGGCCGCGAGTGGCGCCGTGATGAGGATTGTCTTGGTCGTCGACATGGGAGGGGTGGACTCGGGCTTGTAGCTGGCTGTGTGCAGGCAGACAAATGAGGAAATCGTAAACGAATGAGCACAAGAATGCGACCGCGTAGTCGACCTGGTCCAGTAGATCACAGCCAGTGGTGGGAGGGTCGATATTCAACTGACGCCACTTCAACGTCCTTCCACCACACACGTCACAGATATAGAGCGTCAACCAGCTTACGCGCCATTTATGATCAATATATAGTCGATCTCTTCATCGACGCGTTCATTGATTGGTTGATTCATCGATAATCTGGAGTTTGATTGGCGGAAAATGGCGCGTAAACGAGTTGACGCGACGTCGCCTTACTAGTTGAAAGGCAAGATCGCATCCACTTGTCCTACCTGCATGCAATCCAACTACAGACTTGTCACGTGGACGAATACACGATGATGGAAAACAGACAAATATGCGCTGCATTTTGACTCGACTATCGTATGCAATCGAGAAGATTCAGCACGTTGTGCTTCCCGGCATGTACTATACTACCACTGCAGCTCGGGGCCTGTAACGTCGAAGAACTTGGCAGTATCGGCTAGCGTGAGCGAGTTGATTCGCTTTGCCACGTGGTGAACCGACACGTCGACTGGGATGATGCCCCGTGGGCCCGTGAAATCCGTCTTCACAAGTCCTGGCTGGATCGCGACCACAATGATGTTGTCCGGCTTCAGATCCATAGCGAGACTCGTCGTGATCATGTTGACGGCAGCCTTCGACGTGCGGTACGGGTACCGACTGCCGATCGCGGACTTGAACGCAGGGTATTCTGGACCACACGTTTGAAGCAGTTCATAGGAACCACCGGCGTTGATGTGGATGCTGCCCAACAGAGACGAAATATTCGCGACGCTCGCTGAGTCACTGGCCTTCGCAGCCAAACGTAGGTTCTCAACAAACGCGCGCGTCACCAGGAAGGTTCCCACTGAGTTCACCTCAAATGCCTTCATGAAGTTGGCCTTGGTCGCGGTCTCAAATGTCGCTGCTTCCTCGATGCCGGCGTTGTTGATCAGCAGATCGATTGGTGTGCCCACGAGCTCCTTGACAGTAGCATCAATCGAATCTTCGTTGCTGGTGTCGAGTGCGAGGATCTTGCTTGGGGTCAGAGCTTTCAGCGCATGCGCGGTCGCTGGTGTGCGTGCAGTGGCGATGACGTTCCATCCGGCCTTGACGTAGAGCTCGACTTAGGCAAGGCCGATGCCGCGCGAGGAGCCGGTGATGAGCACGGTCTTCGCGGACATGCTGGTGTGAATGCCTGGAGGGTTTGGCACGTTGGTACGCTGTAGAAGATTGGAGAATGGGATGTGATAAGGATCCCGTCATTGCGCACAAATCGCTTTGCTTCGACTGTAGGGGCCACCGGCTCAGATGAGATCACGGACTTGGATCTCTGCTCGTGATCATGAATATTGACCAATCGCCATGCGAACAGCCACAAAGTCAAGCCTCCTGTCTCATCTCAAGTCGTCTGCACCACACGCAGGAATGGCTACGATTTAGGGAACTACTAGCGGAGGCAATGATTCGCTCGTTAAGGAAACGTTTGTGTTGGATTCGACGGATAAGTAACAAGCCCCACAACGGACGCGAGACTTTGAGCACGGCAGTTCTGGCAACTCCAGGCGCCAATCTACCACGGAAGCTCTGGGCCAGTGACGTCGAAGAACTTGGCCGTGTCGGCTAGCGTGAGCGAGTTGATGCGGTTGGCGACGTGCTGCACGGAAACATCCACGGGGATGATGCCTCGGCCACCAGTGAACTCCGTCTGAACGAGGCCTGGCTGAACCGCAACGACAATGATGTTGTCCGGCTTCAGATCCATCGCCAGACTCGTCGTGATCATGTTGACAGCCGCCTTGGACGTGCGGTACGGGTAGCGGCTTCCAGGAGTTGGCTTAAACGATGGGTATGCTGGGCCGCAAGTGTCCAACACGGTGTACGAGCCGCCAGCGTTGACGTGGATGCTGCCCAACAGAGACGAAATATTCGCGACGCTCGCTAAGCCGCTCGCCTTCGCAGCCAAACGTAGGTTCTCAACAAACGCGCGCGTTACAAGAAACGTTCCCACGGAGTTCACTTCGAACGCCTTCATGAAATTGGCCTTGGTCGCCGTCTCGAACGTCGCCGCTTCCTCGATACCGGCGTTGTTGATCAGCAGATCGATGGGCGTACCCACGAGTTCCTTGGCAGCAGCATCAATCGAGTCTCCGTCACTGGTGTCAAGTGTGAGGATCTTGCTTGGTGCCAGGGCCTTGAGCGCGTCAGCGGTCGCTGGCGTCCGAGCGGTAGCGATGACGTTCCATCCCGCTTTGACGTAGAGCTCCACGAAGGTGAGGCCGATGCCGCGGGAGGAACCGGTGATGAGCACGGTCTTGGATGGCATGGTAGATGACGAGCTTGGTAGTCGAGACTATGAGGAGAATTGGACAATGAGATGCACACGCAGTAGCCTTGCGAGAGGCAAGCGCGACTCCTCTGGGAGCATTGATCACATTTACACTGCGGTGGAATTCTTCGAGAGCTCATGGTCGATCTCAGCGCGTCAACAAGTTTACGCGCGATTATTGACCAATCCCGAGTCACCAAAAATGGGCTTCAAAACTCGCCAAGCAAAATTCTGCAAACCCGTTTCGGGTTTGCAGCGGGCACGCTGATTGGATAGTTTGAAGCCAATAGTAATCTGTTTGTTGTTATTATGGCGAATCAATGAGCTTTGTTTGTTGTTTCATTTTAGTGACTGGGTGGATTTACTGACCAAATTGAAGTTGCCGCTTTCGAAATCTCCCGCCCTCCCAAGTTTTCCGCCCTCATTCGCGATCTCGCGTTCAACACAACAAGCGCCCAAGACCAACACCAAGAAGACGACCAAGCAAGGACGAAGATGGCGCGTGGCAAGTGGCTGTCCAGTGAAGAGAAGGAGAGCATCATGGAGATGCACGCAGGCGGCATGTCGGCGGCGCAGATCGCCACCAAGATGGAGCGCGGCGTCAAGTCGATTCAGCGTGTGCTCAACGCCAAGGATGAGAGACCTCTCCAAGCGAATGTGGCCACCGTGTCTGCGCCGGCTGGCGTACCCGCGAGTGTGCTGCGTCCTCCAGAGCCCGTAGCGACGAATGCCCACGTGACGTACCCACAGACTGCGAATGTCATGGAGATGCGTGCCAGTGGGATGACGGCGGCGCAGATTGTGAGCGAGATGGAAACGGCTTTCCAACTCACTCAGCGTGCACCGTCAACTGTGGTGACACTGCCACCGACCTCACCGGTGCTTCCAGGTCGCCATGCGGGTCCATGCATGCCGCCGTTTCCAGCCCCAACGGCTCAGACGGTGCCTGAACAAGTACCAGCAGTCGACATGAAGGCCGCGGCACCACCGAAGACCATCAAGCGCCCGCAAGCTCCACGACCCAATGCGAAGAAATCTCCTCCGAAGACCAAGGCGGCTAAGGCTCAACAGTCAAGCACGCCCATTCAGGCATCACCGCAGCAGCAGTCTCCCGTGGAAAGCCAAGCCCGCTCGCAACTGAACCAAGAGCAGCCCCAGCAACCAGCCAAGGTTGCAGCTCACCACAACTTCCAGGCAAGTGCTCAACCAATCGGAGTCACCAGCTCATCGATGGCGACTGCCCATGAGTTGCAGCACCCGCAATCCTTCGGAATCTCCCCGGCCGTGCAAACTTACCCTCCGCCTCCGCGCAACGAGTCGGTTGCCTACTCCTCGCACTCAACACACAATTCAAGTGTCCATGCTGACGTCGAAATGACTTCGAGCTACACGGAGCAGCTCACACGGGACGCCGGAGAAACCTTCAGCCGACAGCACGGTGTTGAGGGCATGGTCAACGTCATTCCGGATGAAGATAGTGATGAAGAAGAAGAAGACGAGCAGTCGCACGACCAAGTCATGACGCAGCAGGCGCCATCTCGCGGGATGTGCGTGCGTCGACCTCCTCGCATCAACGATGCGATTGCTGGTGCGTTGCTGAGAAACGACCGCTCATTTGATGATACTCGCTGATACTGATCTCCTCGTGCTTGTATTCCACAGCTCCCGAGCCGAGCAGGCTGAACAGCCACCCAGTGAGCAGTAGCTCCACCAGTCAAACCAGTGGAAACATGGAGCAAGTGGAGCCACAGGCTCACTCAGCTCCCGCCGGAGCACAGACCGAGATGCTGCGCAGCTTTGAAGCTGAACTTGAGTCAAGCCAAGCGCAGACTCAAACTCCTCCGACCTCACAAATCGAGCCAGAACCTTGGGTTGCGAAAAAGCGAAAGATCGACGCTTCAGATGTGACGAAGCCAGCTGCAGATCCGATCAATCACGCGATGTCACTGCTGGCGAAGGCTGTCGAGGATTCAAACGCGTCCCGCAAAGCTGGCTTCACCGAGAAGCGACTGGCGTTGCTGTTCCAGCGCTTCCAAGCCGACATCCAGCTCCTACAGCTGGAGCAACAGCGCAGCGAGGGCGCCACTTCGTGGGAGTTGTGAGTTGTGATCGTGTCCACGGCGAAGTGGTTGAAGTGCGTGCATTTGAGTAGAGTGAGTTTGCGGATACACGGTAATGTTTCGGGAATATAACGTCGCATTTACGGTAAAATTTGGTGCGCGCGGGGTACGCTTTGTGTGTAACCTGTAACCCCTCGTCAGACCTGTTGTGTGTCGGCAGTCGAAATCGCCGTCGCAGGTCTGTCAAGCGAACAGGTACTCAAGAATGGCGGCGCGCGAGTTCGCGCATTTGCAGCCTGTACGTGGCGCTTTACACTACGACATCCGTTTCCCATGCTGCCCCTTTGCCATATCTGATGATTGGTGGCCGCTATGTAACTATCTGAGCAGGACAATGCCGAGATCGAACGCGCGCTGCTGGCGCAGGAGGTCGAGACCTTGCGCAACCGCATTGGTCTGCGGCAGGTGGACGTCAGCAAGGAATGCGGCGTGAACGCGAGTATGCTCTCCCAGTGGATGCTCGGCCGCTACAAAGGAAACGTCGGTCGAGTACGTTGCGCGCTTGAGATGTGATTGGATTGTGTCGTAAGGGGGAAATGGAATGGGCTGACGTGGAACTGATGGCTTCAGATCAACGGCCTGATGGAGTCGTGGCTCATCCGAAGACGCGGCGGCAAACCAATGGACAAGCCCTACGCGAGTACGTTCAACACATGCGTCATCGACTCAGTGCATGCGATTTTCTTATTTGGAGCTTTATGAATGACCAGCCTCCACATCCACGACGACCTCACCAAAGCTTAAGCGGCGACTGGATGAGTCCTCCGATGCCGCCAAGCAGCCAGGACGCAAAGTCATGTCCGCCTTGGACCAGCGCAAGCTCTACGATTACCCAAAGGTACGAGTCTTCTTCGTTGTCTTTTGAAGGTTGAGAAGTCCTCACCATTTATTTGGTTCGTTGTGATTAGCATCCGCCACCGGAAACGCTGCTGATCCCAATCCGACTGGATGTCGACGTGGAAGGCTACCGCTACATCGACTCGTTCAGCTGGAACCTGTACGTTGTGCTTTTTGTCCTTGTACATAATGATATGTCTAGTGTGACTGACTGGTAGGTTTCTACTTGTGTGAGAAGCCACGAACAGGACTACACGTACGAGACGTTTGCCGCTGCGCTGGTGCGAGACCTGGATCTGCCCGAGTGTTTCCACAAGCGCATCGCTGGCTCGATCGAAGCCCAAGTCGAAAAATCCAAGCGCTCGCTGCCGTGGCACCAAGCAGTCACGGCCGAGAGTCTGCACCCAATCTTCGTCAACATCCGACTCAACGACACGCTCTACATGGACCGCTTCGAGGTACGTGCTACACTCCACTTTCCCAATTGATTTGTCTTGTATCACTGACGGACTCTTTGTGGAAATGGAATTAGTGGGATCTATCAAACCCGCGGAACGATCCGGAGGTGTTTGCCCAGCAAGTGTGTGAAGAACTGGGCCTCAGCGGCGAGTTCGAGGCGCAAATAGCGCTCTCGATCCGCGAGCAGCTCCGCGATTACTCTCGGGTACGCCTTCTTCAGCTTTCATCAACCCAGAAGGACGTGGAAATGCTCACATACTGTTGTTATTGTTGCTGTAGCTCATCCGAGAGGGGCTCAAGGATCGCGTGACTCGGCTGCCACCCGTCGCGGTGCCCTTCCGCGACCGCACGGACGCCGCGTCCTGGACGCCGTCGGTCAAGTACGTTCTCGCGGATGACATTCCTCAGCTTGAGCGTGAAGATTTCAAGCGCATGAAGCCGTACTCGCAGACCACTGCTGTCGCTGCACCGACGCCCGTCGTGCCAAAGCCCAACCGCCCCCCGAAACCTGTCAACACGTTCCTCATGTTTTGTCGCCAGTGGCGAAAGAAGATCATGGCCGACAATGCGAACACGAGCGCCAAGGACGCCTCCAAGATCCTCGGTGACATGTGGCAGAAGCTGTCGGAAGAAGAGCGCGCGTCGTACATTCCACTGGCCGAGGTCGAGAACGAACGCCGTCTCCAAGAGTGGAGAATAAAGGAGAACGTGCCAGCTCCTGGTGATTTGCCGACGCCCACGACGTCGATGGCGATAGCTTCGAACGGTGTGGCTACAACCCCCGTCTCCATCACCACTGCCACCACAGCTCCCGTTGTGTCGATTGCTCCAGCAGCTCCAGGACTGTCGGTGCCCGGGAAGACACTGCCAGTATCGGAGACTGCGGACGAAGATGAAGACGACGACGACGACGATGAAGACGACGATGACGACGATGATGATGACGACGACGATGATGACGACGACGATGATGATGAAGACATGACAGCGGCGCTCACACACGACGGCGAGCTGGATCTGAACGAGCTGGACGACGAAGACCTCGACCTCAACCTCCTGGGGGATCACCTATAGACATGAGGCCATGACAGTAAGAGGGCGAACTGTGGGCGGATAGATTGTTTCTGGCTTTCTTGATACTACGAAGTAGAGTAGAGCGGCGGCACGTGGGAGTTAAATACAGATACTAGTATGACGAAAATTAAAGCTCACTGAGGCGGCAGACGCCACTTGGACTGGTAGTAGTGGTTCTCAAGCTCAAACAGCGCTGAGCCAATGTCGCCGCTCAAGTGCGCGATGTGGGAATCCACATCATCACATCTACAACATTAAACAGAATCAGTTTCTTGTTCATCAATCAAATAACAACATCAAACACACGAACCGCTTTGCAAGATCTTCCACTGTGGTGTCCACAGTCTGGTTCATGCCTTCAAAGTCGCCCAGCGCAACCGACAGCTTGAGCTCCGACACGAGCTTGAGCAGCGCCTCGCTCGCCTGCACGAGCGTGGTGGCGTAGATCGAGGTCTGAAAGTCCTCGCGCGTGGTGTTGGTCTTATCCTTGATCTTCGCGGTCTTCACGAGCCCGCGGAAGTTCTCCACGAGCTTCTCGACGTTGTTATCCAGCCGCTGGCGATACTCCTCCGCCATCTTCCGCGTGCTTTTTGGTTGCAGATTTTGCGTTTGAGGTGTCCGAGTTCGAATGATGGCGTGGACCACATTGATTTGATGTAGTCCACATAATATCAGTACCCTCCATCACTCTATGTGTGATCTGTGTTGCGTTCGATAGCGTTCTTAACCAAACGACTTGGAAAATGCGATCTTGCACACCAACGCATCCCATGACGCTTGACGCCACGCCGCCGCAGCTATCTTTGGACGTGAGAAGCTGCATGAACGCGCTACTAACTCTGGCATCAGTCCCTCCCTCATGCGTCTAGCGGCGTGTAGATAGTGGTTTCGCTTTGGTCGGGTCGTGAGTCGTTTTCTTCCTATCGGTTATCGCCACGGGTAAAGGCCGTGGGGAAGATCGCCCGAGGTTTTTTATCGTAAATAAAACCTCAAACGCAGCTTTTCCGCCCACAAACCCAAGCAGGGGAGGAAGGAAGGAATAACCACGGGCGACAGTTCCAAACAAAGGAAACACTCGCGAAAGGAAAGCCTCGACTCGATCGGTGCGTGCGTCGCTGTGCGAGATGGAGGAGCCAGGAGACGCAGGCGCGTCTAGTGCGTGATTCCTAGACGACGATGCTGCTTCTGATGTTGTTCTCTGTCTCTATGAGGGTCTGTCGGCTCAGATATACTGACGTAAAGTTGTGGCATTTGGTAGATCTTTCTTCGTGAAGCAACTTGTAACCAGAACTCCTACTTCTCCAGAAAAACAATCATGTGGGCTCAGCTGGTTGCGGACGTGTGCCCGTCGTCGGCGTCGTTCTTCGGCTTCATGGGTGTCGCCTCGGCGCTCGTCTTTGCCAGTACGTATTTGATGCTCTCATGTTGATCTTGGCTGTGTGTTGTGTTGGCGTT
>JAADXE010000582.1:0-20707 GCA_023337545.1 Pythium coloratum | reverse complement strand
GAGCATGAAAATGGAGAGGCGACGATCAATGTGGACAGTTCGTGGGTCGTTCCGTTTGCTGCCGAGAAAGTCACGAACGCATTTTGGAAGTACTTGGCTCGGAAAGTCCAACGTATGGAGTGCGGCTTCGACGGGGTACGTCTGCTTATTTGAATTGCTTCTGTATTCTACGACCGAAGGGCTCACTAGTTTTTGATTGCAGTCCTTCGACGATGAGAAGGACGAGGTCGTGACTCGATACGAGGCAACAACGATGGCGACGCGGCTCGTGGGCAAGTTTGTGGGCCGCTTTGTAGGCAGAAGATACCCAGCCGAAGAAAGCAAACCAGCGCTCATGGTATGGGATCTGCGTGCCGAGCCCGTGGATTTCAAGCCCATGTCCATGGATGGCGTGCAGCTCCACCATGAGACCATCATGCGTGTGGTGTGCGCGGACGAGATCAACGGCCCACAGGACTCGAAGCCTCTGCCCGCGAGTGGTGGCACGCGGATGTCGATCGTACAGATGAGTACGCGCGTCCGCATCAAGTTTGCCGCCGCGGAGACGCCTACGCGCAAGCGTCGCGTGGACGCTCTCACCAATTATCTGTTTTACAACGTCGAAAGCGAGCTCGAGTGGAAGCAGGATGTGCTGGAGACGCTGCTGCTGAAAGACGCCATGCAGCCGTCAAGCGTCACGGCCTAGTTGGGTCCCTAGGCTCCACTGCGAGATCGTGTACTGTATATCCCGCGCATAATAGTTGTTTTCATACGCCAGCCAAGCCACAAAATCCGCTCATTCGCGTTTATTCACTTAGAATTATAGGCTCACTGTTGAGCAGCAAGTTCTCTACGATCTGTTCTCCCTTGATCACTTCCTGCTTGGTTTGCTGCATCAGAAACTCGGTCAGAGCCCCCATGCCGCGTTGTGTCGCCTGTCGTGTGGATATTTGAGGCTGAGTACTACTGTTCTTGAAGTGGATATGGAACCGACGGACGTGCTGCACGACTGTGAGTGGACATGCGAGCTCGGGGCCGCCAAGATCGTGGGCGTCTGCAATGCGGACCCACGTGTCTTCCTCCACGACGACGTTTTCAAGAAACTTCGACTCGCAACGAGGTTCTGTGTGCGTTTGAATCACCAAAACCAAGTGGCCTTTCGGGTTTCGAAAGTGCCTGGCAACGAGCTTGCCGTCGAAGCTGACCCGGTGGCCGTCGACGATTGACGCCGCCTGGAAGACGCCCGTGTGGACGTTGTTGCGTGACTCGATCGCTTGCAGATACGAGTGGTCTTGCGACTCGGTGTAATCGTTGAGAAAGTACCGCCACATGTTTTCTTCCACAAGAGCTCGTGGAAATGGAAGCGCCCAGCTCACAAATACGTCCACGACAGCATCGACGCCGTCGTCTGCGAGAAGCTGCAAGTCCAGGAACCGCACAGACTTGCCGTCGTTGAACTTGCTCGACCGCGTGAAGGCCTCTTCCCATTGCAGAAACAGCAGACCGAGCCGACGAAGCTGTTCCTCTTCTGAAACCTTGCGGCTGATCTCAGTTGGCAAGCGCAATTGTATGGAGGTCGACACGTATCCGTCGGTCTCCGCCTCGTGCTGTCGGTTGAGCTCTTCTGCTCTTTGGATGGACGCGATCAGGTCCCTGGCCACGCGGTTCTGCATCTCTAGTATCGACCGGAGCTTCATGTTCATCATCTCGGCTCGCCTGCGTTCTCGAAATTGGCGAGTCGCTACGTCTTCCCAGACCACCGCAATGCTGCGGATCTCGCCAGCGTCGCCCTTGTGGGCTTTGAGCAGCTCTTGACGCCGCTGCTTGAGTTTCTCGAGTTGGCCTTCGAGTTCCACGGCTGTGTCTCGTAGCATCCGCGCTTCATCTCGTCGCCGTTCGCGACTCATGTTGATTGTACGAGGCGCACGCTTGGTTCGACGAGAAGCCCTGGCTCCGCCAACGACGAAGAGATCAATCGCTGACGGCCCGTGGGCATCACTACTGGACGCAGAGCTGAGTGCACTAGCATCTTTAGCATTCTCCTCGTCCTGGGTCAGCATGTACAGCGTCGCCGACAGCAGCTCCGGGTCTTCGTGCCACCAGTCCATCGTTAGCGCAGTTCTTGTGTCGGTCGTTTTGCGGATTGATGGCCTTCTGGGCGTCCCAGCACAGAAGGAACTGAGACCAAGCCAACATACTTATTCTAGTTGATACCGTAATCGTGTCTCGCTTCCAACCAGACAGGCTAATCAATGCGGAGTGACGGTAAGCTAATCAAGAGTGACATTTCCGTACTGGCTTCTACTTGATGAGCATGCGATCGTCATCAGAACCATGAGAAGCTCAGCCGCAGTCTCCAGTGATGGAGAGTGTGGTCGTCAGCCAGCATCAGCCACGACTGACTGGCGGTGGTGAGACCATGACCAGCATTCACTGCGCGAATGCCAGGTGATGTCATAAGCAACAACTGAAACACGTTGTTCCACACTTCCACGTCGAAGATGGAGACTGATGGCCTCGTCCTCAAAGTTGGAGTCCAATTTGGACCCAATCGAGTCGACACGACACGATCGTTTGGCCATACATTTCCTGGGATATCAGGTAGGAAACTCGGAACGAGTCACGAACCACAAGAGTTGAAAATTAGAAGCCATGGCGCTGACGTGGCACGCTTCCAGCGCGATCCCAATAGTAAATGGGTGCGGGCAATGCTGGACACTGTCCAGCCAGTTCAGGACTGTCGGACAGTCCTGAGCTGTACCCAATGCTATTGTATTGCCACGCTGGAATGGAGTGGAGTCGACTGAAAGGCTGTACACTACTGTATCGGATACCATCATCTTTGGGTTGCTAACCATAATCAAACGCGATTGGCGCACTCATTCGAGTCAGAATGATGATGTTCCGCGTCTCCTTCTCCCTTGTATCCTCCACCACATGAAGAGACACAGACACGAGTGAGTCAGGCTACGGGGTCCATTTGCAATCTTTCCAGCCAAGGCACGAACCAATCGCGTCTCAAGCGGCATCGTCTCACCAGTAGAAGGACCGCTATGATCCAGTCGGTTGCAAGCTCCGCGTTCGAAGCGGACGACGCCGAGTCACTGCGGGCGGCGCTGTCCGTGTTTGAGGACTGGGACAGCGACCTCACGGCGTTGTTTCAACTCGGCAAGGAAGCCACAACTTCGTACAAGCGAGAGACCAAGCATACGAAGTTATCAGAGACTGTCGTTCCGTACAAGCAGCGACGAGACTCGAGGAAGCAAGAGATCGCGGCATTGCGAGCTCAAGTGGATGAACTGGAGACTGTGGTTGCACTGGAGAAGGCCCTGATCAAGCAACCACCACCACCACCACTGACCGACGAGTCTGTAGAAGCAGTGGCGTTACGCAATGAATGGGAGAGGATCGCGACCAATCAACACCACGAAAGACTCGCGGCCGAGGTCGAGAACGCTAAGCTTCGTGAGCTGGTCGAGTCACAAGTGAAGAACGCCGAGCAGATCCTCAAGCTCACAAAGCGTGTCAACCAACTCGAGAGTGCACTACCTGCGTCTCCAGCTGTATCCTTTGATAACTTTAAAGGACCGAACGTTGACGTCCAGACTCAGCTTCGTCGACTCGACACCATGCTTCCGCGAGCTGCTGAGCTGTTCGCCACGGGGGCTTTTGCGGACCAACAGCGGGATTGCTTCCACGAAGTGCATTTCTGTGAGAACGCACGGGATCTACGAGGTGTGGGCATCCAGTTTGAAGCTTCATGGCTGCTTCCATTCGAAACTGAGCGGGTCGCAGACGCACTGTGGGTCCACACCGTTCGACCGACGTTCAAGAACAAGAAGTCGGTGTACATGGTGAGTCCTTTGTGTTAAATTTCATGAGGGAAGGACATCCAGTGCTAACTTGTTCGTTTGTTTTTACTGCAGGACATCCACGAAGACACCAACTGCCTGTCCTCGCAGTTCATCTCCACGCCTGGCTTGAAAGAAGGGTGGGGTGCGAGCCAGGGCCAATTCACTGCTCGTAGACTGCCTCCGGACTTGGGCGACAGCTCGGTTCTGATCCTCATCACGATCCAGGCCCGAGCGTACCTCGCCTCCAGTTGGCAAGGCAGTGCCGACGTTGAAGGCTGGCTGCGGATCGAGAGCGTACCTTCTCACAACGTGCAGCCCATGACAAGAGTCAAGTGGTATCGCCACACGCTGCTGCAGCCGCCAGAAGTGGAGATCATCAGCAAGACTGAGCTCAGCAAGTGGATCAGCGCCGTCATTTCCGGACCCACGCGGTCGAAATTCGAGAAAGATATCGAGTGGAGCGTGCAGGCGCTCGAGAACATGCTTCTCTCGCCCAAACCAGTCGTTTAACAATCTAGGAACACACTTATCTGTGGAAATTGCTTGAATTTGCCTTCGCTGACGATTATTCTTTTCGATTTTTCACGTGTATTGGTTGCATAAATATATTCACAGCTACAAGGTCATAGGAGACCCTCAGCTCTCCTTGGGCTCTGGCGTGAGCAGCAAGTTCTCAAGTGCTTGGAGATTCCACTCGAGATCCTTCTCCAACCGCGAACGCGACGGCCCCGAGATGATTCGGTGGGTCCACTTGGATCGTTGGCAGTTGGTCATCACCCCGTTGTCCGATGGATCGATCACTACGTGACGGTGCCACTTGACTTGAGTGAGAGGCTGTGAGCTGTCGACCTGGGCAATGGGTTTGATCTGTAACCAACCGTCGAGGAGCGCACTCCCTGTCCACTTCGACCCGACGTACGCGCGTGCTTTCGTGTTCACGCCAATGAGGATCGAGCCATCGATCGGATCCGTTGGAAGCCTCTTCACAGCGAGCTGTCCGTGTGTCGCGCCCCACTCTTCAATCGGAGACGCCGTGGCCACGAACTGCGAGACCAACGAACTCGCATCTTCGTACACGTCCTAGAAGGCAGCAAAACTCAAGTTATTCTCCACGCAATACAGTCAAGTTGAACAAACCATCCACCAAAAACGTACCATGAACGCGAGCGTCTTGTGTCCGAACGATGGGCGCGTCACCTGTAGCCACATCGCATCAGCGACGCGCTCCACCGGGAATGGAAGCACCCACGCGGCCTCGATATCAAAGTCCACGCCCTTCGGCGCCGGTGAGGTATCGTTAAAGTGTACTTCGCGGAAGCACTGACGCCCTTCAGCCGCAAATGCACCAGAGGAGAAGATCTTGACGGTGCGTGGAGCGTGCTCTTCCAATCGCTTGAGCTGAGCCAGCGTATCAACGTACGGCATGCGGTAGTTGTCAAATGACAACGGTTCATCCACTGGCAGTGCTTCCTCCAGCTGCTTCACTCGCTTTGTGAGACTCACGATCCTCTCGGCGTTCTTCCTCTGCGACTGCAGCAGCTTGCGCAGCGTCGCGTTCTCCATTTGCGCCACAAACTGCTCGTGCTTCTGCGTCGCCGCCAGCCTTTCCCATTCCAATTGCAGCGCCCTTTCTTCCATGCTCGAATCACTTGTCTTGGTCGCAGCGATCAGTACTTTCTCAAGCTCCACGGCGTTCTCCAGCTCGTCGACTTCAGCTCGCAACGCCTCGATCTCTTGCTTGCGCAGTTTGTACGGAGCTGTCTTTTGGCGGCTTCTGGGTTTCTTGGGGAGACCCACATCCGAGCCAGACGAGTAGTCGCTGCTGAATCCACACAGCGAGCCCAGGTCTCCGTCCCAGTCCTCCACTGCCGCCAGCGCCGCACGCAGAGCCGCCGCATCCCCGTCGTCCCAATCCGTCATTTTGATCTTGCGTCGAAATTGTCAATGCGCCTCACAGAAAAAAAGACAGAACAGGAACCGCGCCTTTCTTGGGACCGGCCCCTCTCCCTTGACAATCACTCCTCGTAGCTCGTCGTAATCGAGGAGTGTTTGTCATTAACTGATACTATTCATTTAGAGAGGTATGTAGCCATGTCTACTGTCTGGCAAAGGCAGGTGTAACCAGCATGTTCTCGATGGCCTGCATACTCCAGTCGAGGTCTTTCTGGAACCGCGCCTTGGCTTGTCCTGCGATCAATGAATTTGTCCACTTGCATCATTCACTCGGTGTCATTTCTGCGTCTTCTGGTGGCGTCATGAGCGTGCGGCGATACCACTTGACGCGCGTCACTGGACCCGACAACCTCTTGCCTTCATCCTCACTGGACACGCTGCTGATACGCAGCCAGCCTTCGACGTGTGCACTACCCTGCCACTTCTTCGAGCCAGAGTATGAACGCGCTTGGATCTGTGTGACGATCAACACGGCGTCATCGTCTGTCGTCTGTGGCAGTCGACGAGCGGCGACTTGTCCTTCGCTTGAGCCGCCTCGGTCCTTGGCTGATGCCGTGGAGATGAACTGCGAGACCATCGAGCTGGCGTCTTCGTAAATATCCTAGAAGTCGCAAAGGATAAACGCGTTAGTTGTTGCCTAAGGATTGAGTTCAAGTGAGACCCTTGAACGTACCATGTACACGACGTTCTTGTCTTTGAACGTCGTCCGCATCGTCTGCATCCACAGCGCGTCTGCGCTTTGCTCGACTGGAAACGGCAGCGACCATGCCGCATGGAAATGGACGTCCACGCCGTCCACCGCCGGTGTGCTGTCTTCAAAGAAGATGTCACGAAAACACGCATCACCATAGAACTTCCCCGTAGAAAACACATCAATGGCTCGCAGTGCCATCTCATCCAGACGCGTCAACTGGGTCTGAGGTGAGACCTGGGGGCCAGCGTAATGCTCGAATGACGACGCTGGTGGCCATGGCAGCGAGGCTTCTAGCAGATCCACGCGCTTGGTCAGCCGCACGATCTGCTGTGCAGTCTTCTTCTGAGTCAGCATCAGGTTCCGCATCCGCAACAGCGCATTCTCCTGCCCCGCCGCTGACCGCTGCGTCAGCTGAGAATTGACGGTCCGTTTCCACTCGCTTCTCAGCGCCACTGCTTCCATCGCTTCAGCATTGCCGGCGTTCAATCCCGCCAGTGCCAATGCGTGCTGAAGGTCTTCCACTTGTGAGCGCAGCGCCGCAATTTCCAGTCGCCGAGTGTCTTTACGCGGCTTGTACGTTGCGCTGACAGTGCTCGATCGTTGTTTCTTTGGGCAGCTCACGTCGGAGCTGGACGCCTCGTTGTCCAGTTCGAACAGCGTGCTCAGATCGCAGTCCCAGGCTTCCACACCACACAGCGCCGCTCGCAGAGCTGCAGCTTCACTGGCGCCCCAATCTTCCATCGTGTCGTATCTGTCTGTCTGTGGGCAAAATGTTAAATGGCATGTGGCTTGATAACTGAGACCTTTCCATGCTGGTTGTTGCCGTCTTTTACATCGGATGAATTTCCGTCGTTATCGAAGAGTGATAGTCGCCACTATTTACGGTATCCACTAATTCTGGCCTTGGCGTTGCAGACTGCAGTGCACGTCGGGCTGGACTTGCAGTGCACGTCGGCGTTGGCAAGTTCCATGGCTGACGGGCTGGACCAAAGGCCAGACAGACCTCAATGATCTCTCGGATCTCGCGTGGACACGACTCAGACACGCACGGTCTCATGTCGCCACGAGCCACTCGCTGCAGCAGAATGGTCTCCGAAGCACGTTGCTGGACCTGAGACCGCGGTGGCGGGTTGAATGAGTGCCTGTATTCGAGTGCCTCAAACGATCTACATTGATGGACTTCTCTTTCTATTCTATGGCATTTAGGCACGAAGCAGGTTTTTTCGAATAGAAACATTGTTTGATCAGTGGGCTGCCGTTGGCTTCGGCGAGGCGAGTATGTTTTCCAACGCTTGTACACTCCACGCGAGGTCTCTTTTAAATTTCGAGCGTGTGGACTTGGAAATGACGGTGCGGATCCACTTGCCCAGCTCACTTTTAGGTATGGCCTTCACTTCTGGCGGCTGGATCAGTGTCTTCCAAAACCACTGGATTCTCGAGAGAGGTCCGACATGAGAGGGTACGTTCTCGATACGCAGCCAGCCTTCAACGCCTGCACTGCTGTGGCATTCAGATCCAACGAACGCGCTAACTTGGATCGTGACTAGGATGAGAAAGGAGTTGTCGCCCATGTCGCGGGGGACTCTTCGTGCCGCGACTTGGCCGTGACTCTCACCCCATGCGCCTTTAGATTGTGTCGTCGAGATGAATTGCGACACTAGACAGTTGACGTCTTTGTGGAGGTTCTAACAGTAGAAAACGAATCATTAGTCAGTGACCATCTAGAAATACCAGGCAGCATCACGTACTATGGCCACAGACTTCTTGTGTTTGAATGTCGGTCGAACGGTCTGCACCCACAATGCCTCTGCGAATTGTTCAGTAGCAAACGGCACGATCCACGAAGCCTCAAACTGGACACCCACGCCACGCACGTCGGGCGCGTCCTCGCGGAAATGCACCTCGTAAAGCAGCCACGTTGTTGATCGGCGAATGCACCCGATATAAATATGTTCGCCGCGCGCGGAAGCATCGCGTCGAGTTGCTGAAGTTGAGTTTGCAGGTCAACTCTTGGTCCTCCGTAGCCTTCGAACACTGGTTCTGGCACCACAGGTAAACTAGCACTGAGCTGGTTGACACGCTTGGAAAGTTTGAGGATCTGCTCGGCGTTCTTCACTTGCGACTCGACCAGCTCTCGTAACTTGGCGTTGTCGACCTCGGCAGCAAGCCGCTGGTGGTGCTGATTGGTCACGATCCTCTCCCATTCATTGCGCAACGCCACTGCTTCTACAGACTCGTCGGTCAGTGCTGGTGGTTGCTTGTTCAATGCCTTCTCCAGTGCCACGGCGGTCTCCAGCTCATCTACTTGGGCTCGCAATGCCGCGATCTCGTGCTTCCTTGAGTGCCGACGTTGTTTGTACAAAACGACGGTCTCTGATAACTTCGTATGCTTGGTCTCTCGCTTGTACGAAGTTGTGGCTTCCTTGCCGAGCTTAAACAACGCCGTGAGGTCGCTGTCCCAGTCCTCAAACACAGACAGTGCCGCCCGCAGCTACTCGGCGTCGTCCGCTTCAAAGGCAGTGCTCGCAATTGGCTGGATCATTCCTGTGAGACGCGACTGATGTTTTGGCGGCGAAGATTGATATTGCATCCTCCCGATTCCGAGTGGCTTGCGTCCACTCTGGATGAGGAGACACCGTTCATCATCACTCTTGCTCGAGTGAGTGCGCCAATGCCGTTTGATTATGCCGCTTCGTTCCGCGGGATCTCCTTGTGGATGGCTACATACCTGTCTCAAATGATAGTATCAGCTAGACAAATATCATGTTTCCGAGTGTGGCCGTGAACTAAAATAGGGATAGACAATCATTCCTCGATTACGGCACTGTGGCCAGATGTGTTCGTTCTTTGAGAAAGGCGCTGGCAGCCCATCCCACATCAAGCCATTTCTCGTCTCAACGAGCAGCAAACACAATGGCGGACTGGGATGACGGCGAGGCAGCGGCTCTGCGGGCGGCGCTGGCTACGATGGAGGACTGGGATGGCGATCTGGACTCGCTGTGTGGCCTCACAAGTGACTCGTCGTCTGGCTCGGATGCTGGTCACCGCAAGAAGTCAAAGACAAGAGAGACCGTGGCGCCTTACAAGCAGCGCAAGCAAGAGATCGACGCGCTGAAAGCCGAAGTCGAGGAGCTGCAGAACGCACTGGAGCTCGAGAAAGTGCTCATTATTGCATCCAGGACGAGAGAGCCGACGATGGAAGAAACGGCGCTGGATCTCGAGTGGGAGCGAATGGCGGCGGCTCAGAAACAACAGCGATTTATGGCTCAAATGGAGAACGCCACGCTGCGTGAGCTGCTACAGTCGCAGAGGAAGAACGCTGAGAAGATGTTCAGCCTGGACAAGCGAGTCAAGTTAACGGAGGACGCATTAAAGGCACCGCCAGTCGCGTCGTTCTGGGATTATCGGATGCCGGACATTGATGCTCAGGAGCATCTCCAAGGACTGAATGATGAGGTCTCAAACGCTCTCAAGATCTTCTCGTCTGGCTCATTCACAGTAGAAGACCAGCAGTGTTTCCGTGAAGCTCACTTTCGTGATTCTACACCGGCGGTTAATGGAGTGGAACTCGATATCGAGGTCGCGTGGGTGCTTCCCTTCGAAGTGGAACGAGTCGCAGACGCCGTGTGGCTGCAGACGACGCGACCGTCGTTCAGACAGCAAGCAGTCACATTCATGGTACGTTTGGCACAGCATTATATCGGGCTGGAGGAACGATCTCGCAATTTATCATGGTTGTAACAGGGCGTGTATGAAGATGCGAATGCGTTGGTCTCGCAGTTCATCGCGACGACGCCTCCTGGGGAAGACTGGGGGGCGAGTCAGGGCCAAATGGCTGCGAAGCGGTTCCCACCAGATCTCGCCAACGGCTCTTTCCTCATTGGTATCACAACGCAGGCGCGCGCGTACTCGTCAGACGGCTCGAAGTGGACAGCAAGCATGAACATGCAGGGCTGGCTGCAGATTTCCAGCATCGGATCCAACGCCAGCACGCCGTTGACTCAGATCAAATGGCACCGTCGCGTCATTGCCAAGCCGCCGGACATAGCGGCATTCAACGACAGTGAGCGGTGCAAGTGGACCCACACCATGGTCGCTGGGCCGTCACGATCCAATTTCGAAAAGGATCTCGAATGGAGCGTCCAGACCATTGAGAATATGCTCCTGGCACCACGATAAGCAATGCAAGGATAAACGTCAATCAGACACCGAAGGGCCATGAAATGGCTACATGATACCATCAGTCTGATGGAGGTCACCATCACTCTTTGATGACTGCAGAGCTTAAACAAGTGATGGTCGGATGGTCCGCCACTGCCAGCTTGCCTATTCGGAAGCCATTTCCTCATTCGATCAACTGCCATCATAATGGCGCAATGGAACGACTGTGATGCGGCGGCTTTGCGGGCGGCGCTGGTCGCTGTGGACGACTGGGACGGAGACCTGAGCTCACTGTGTGGGTCGAGCAGCGGCTACTCGTCTGGCTCGGACGTGGGTCTCCCCAAGAAGCCCAAGACCCGCCCAGCGACAGCTCCGTACACTACCAAGCAACGTAAGCAGGAGATCGCAGCACTGCGAGTCGAAGTCGAAGAGCTGCAGAATGTGGTCGCGCTGGAGAGGTCGCTGGACGACAACGAATCGGAGACCAAGACTACAGAGCCGTCTGAGGAAGAGACCGCGCTGGATTTGGAATGGGAGAGACTGGCGTCGACGCAGAAGCAGGAGCGGTTCGTGGCTGAGCTGGAGAACGTGAGATTACGCAAGCTACTCCATACGCAGACGAGGAACGCGCAGAAGATCCTGAGTCTCACCAAGCGCGTCAAGTTGCTGGAGGATGCAATTCCGACCAAAGAACCACCGTCGTTCCAGAACTACCGCATGCCGTACGTCGACTACGAGGCTCAGCTGCAGCGAATCAACTCACTCGCTACAAGAGCATTGGAGATCTTCTCATCTGGTGTGTTTGCGAAGGAGGGTCATCTGTGTTTCCGTGATCTAATCTTCCACGACACCACGCCAGCGGTCAAAGGTGTGGACTTTGAGATTGCGGCTGCGTGGGTGCTTCCGTTCCCAGAGGCTCGCATCGCAAATGCGTTGTGGCTCCAGACGACGCGGCCTTCCTTCCGGGTCAAGAAGGTGGCGTTCAAGGTCGTTTGATTTGTTGGCGTGTCGTTTGATGTTGAGAGGCTGATGTTTTGATTTGATTCTTGAATATTCAGGACGTGTACGAAGACGCAACTTCGGAAGTCTCCCAGTTCATCGCAACGACTTCTGCGGCGGAAGAGTGGGGCGGAAGCCACGGCCAAACAGCAGCGAGGATGTTCCCACCGGACCCGATGGGCGGCTCGATTCTCATCGGCGTCACGACGAACGCGCGTGCTTACATCAGTTCGAAATGGGCAGCGACCGCGCACGTCGACGGTTGGCTTCAAGTCAAAAGTGTCAACTCGCCAGATAGCTTACAGCCTCTGACGCAGGTCAAGTGGCATCGACGGACGACGCTGCAGCCACCAGACAATGCGGAGATGACAAACAGTCAGCGATGCAAGTGGTCGTTTGCAATCACCTCGGGTCCGTCTCGCTCTCGGTTTGAGAAGGACATCGAGTGGAGTCTGCAAGCCATTGAGAACTTGCTGCTTTCTCCCAAAGCAGGATCGCCATAGACAAGAGGGAAAATACACACCAAGGTCTCCGCTGGATTCTCGACCGTCATGGCTTCCGTTGCTGAGATGGGACGTAGGATAGGTTCATTTTGGAACTGTAGCCACCAGTCGGTAGGTACGGCAGTTGCCACGCTGGCAAGGACGAGAAACAACACTCTGTGATTGCGTTCGCCTGCCGTGAGTCGGGGTTCATGGCTCGCTCCACGCACGAGGAGGTCTCACTTTGTCAAACAACAGAAGCCATCCTTCGTCTTGTCACTGCGGTTTTTGACACACCGACATTCACTGAGAAGGACTCCGCTATTGGCTGACTATGGTATCCACCGGGGATGCGGACGACACGATGGCGCTGCGTGCGGCGTTGACTATGATCGACGACTGGGACAGCGACCTCAGTTCGTTGTTTGACCTAAGCAGCGACGGCTGTGACTCGTCTTCCTCTTCCAGTTCCGACGTCTCACGGCCTATGAAGTCCAAGGTCTCCACTACGAAAACGCCGTACAAGCCACGGCGCAATGTGCGGAAGCTGGAGATCGCAGCGCTGCGAGCTGAAGTCGAGGAGCTCAAGAACGTGGTCGCGCTGGAGAAGACGCTGACAACGTTGGGAGCAAGCAGGTCGGTTGAATCTGCAGCGCTGCAAATGGAATGGGAACGATTGGCGACGACCCAGCAGCAGGAACGCGTCGCAGCCGAGGTCGAGAACGCGAAGCTGAGAAAGCTGGCAGAGTCTCAGTTAAAGCACGCGCAGCAGCTTCTCAAGCTAACGAAGCGAGTGAATAAACTGGCGGACGCGATGCCAGTGGCTCCTCCGGACTCGTTTGAGAACTACCACGTACCGCCGATCGACTACCGCGTGCAGCTTGAGTGCCTGGACGAACTGGCACGTCGTGCGACTGAGATCTTCTCTTCTGATGCGTTTGCATCCGATGGTCGTTCGTGCTTCCGTGAGGTGCTTTTCAGTCCGCAGACGCAAGCGGCGGACGGCGTGGACTTAATCTTCCAGGCTGCGTGGATTCTTCCTTTTGAAGTCGAACGCGTCGCCGACGCGCTGTGGGTGCAGAGCATGAGACCGTCGTTCAAGCTCAAGACTGTCGCCTACAGAGTGAGTCAGAAATACTCTCGCATATTCTGCAAGGTGTTGATGCTAACGATATGGCTTTGTGACAGAATGTGTACGAGGACGAGCGGACGTTGGTCTCCAAATTTCTCGCCACGCCGACGCATATCGAGTGGGGTGCGAGCCAAGGGCAGATAGCAGGCAGGCTCATTGCGAACGCAGACGACGGCTCCTATCTCATCGTGGTCAAGACAAACGCCCGAACGTACGCTGGATCCCAGTGGAGAGGAAGCGCGACGCTGGACGGATGGCTTCACATTGAGCGAGTCGAGTCGGAGACCAAGACGCTTACGGGTCCAGTCAGCCGCGTGCGTTGGTATCGACGCACGCTCGTCCAGCCGCCGGAGGACGCTCGGCTCACGAAGACTGAGCGGTGCAAATGGACGAATGCCGTCATATCGGGGCCGTCGCGATCCCGCTTCGAGCAGGACATGGACTGGACCGTCCAGGCCATCGACAACATGCTGCTGACTCCCAAAGATGGCTACAAACCTCTCTAATCGGATGAGATCAGATCCCATCTTTCATGTGAGACTCTCGCAAACAGACCATCGCTCTGTGATTGTCCTGTGTGATTGGGAGTGATTGTCGTGTTCTTTCTTGCTCCAACGGCTCTGCCGCTTCGGCTGATTGCTTCATCATTCCACATCCTCGATCAATCACACACGCGGCACCAACATCAAACGATGGCAGCTAAGCCCAACACCAACGCAGCGGACGCTGATGCCCAGACCCTGCGGGCAGCGCTGTCCTCGGTCGATGACTGGGACAGCGACCTCAGCGTGCTCTTTAGTCTGGACACCGCCAACTCATCGTCTCCGTCCAGCTCGTCCAGCTCCAGTAATCAGCAGAAGAGTACCAAAGATAAACCAAGTGGAAAATCAACCAGAGATACTCGTTCGGCTCGACGACAGGAGATCGCGACGTTAAAGGCTCAAGTGCAAGAGCTCCAGTATCGAGTGGCGCTGAAAAAGGCCGCAGGACGTAAGGAAGTGACGAGGGCGAACGCGGTTAAAGACGCCGAGGCAGAACACGAGTTGCGAAGACTCGCAAATGCCGAGCAGACGCTTCGGTTTGCTGCTGAGATGGCGAATGCCAACCTCCGTCGACGCACGCAGTTCCAGCTGAAGATCGCCAAGCAGATCGGCAAGATGACCAAGCGACTCGCCCATCTAGAAGCCGAGCTTTGTGTTCCGCAGGGGGTGTCGTTCGCCTATTACTCCGGCCCACTGATTGATCCACGGGATCAGATCAAGCGACTCGACAGCATGGAGATCGACGCCGACGAGGTCTTCAGTGTTGATCGGTTTTCGCGAAGCAGTCGTCCGTGCTTCCGTGAGATGCGTTTTCGAGACGGCTCTCCAGCTGAAGTCGGCGTTGAGTATGAGGATCACGCTGTTTGGATGCTGCCTTTCGCGGTCGATCGCGTCACAGATGCTCTTTGGGCACACACAGTTCGACCGGCGTATGCGCGAAGGATACAGGCGTACAAGGTTCGTCAGCGTTTGATTTGATTGTTCACATGGTACTGCCTGGTAGCTGACGACAAAATGGTCGTGCCTTGCAGGATATCTACCGAGATGCAGACTCTACTGTCTCACGACTGATTGCAACGCCGGCCGAGAAGGACTGGTGGGGGCCGTGTCACCAGCAAGCTGCTGCCCGCCGTCCTCCGACTAGTGATGGCGTGTTTCTCATCGTGGCGAACGGCCTCTGCCACGGACTCAACGGCAGCACTTGGCACTCTACTTCCAACGTCGAAACCTGGCTGCGTATTGAGCGAGTCCCGACTCCTGCGCGATCAAGTCCAATCACGATGGTCAAGTTCTACCGACGGACGCTGCTGCAACTGCCAGAAGACTCCGGGTTGTCGAAGGCCGAGCGACACAATTTGATTCATGCGATCTTTTCCAGCAACGTGGAAGCCCGATTCCAACACGATCTCGACTGGACCTTGCAGGTTCTCGACAAGTTCCTGCTGACACCTCACACGCTGGACGACCACATCAGCTCTCCCCAAGGCATCAATGTCCAGCTGAACACGGTATCTGTTTGATGTTAGATTCACACAAGGTTTGATAAGCGAAATCACCAAATACTACGCCTTTCACAGAAGTGTTCCGAATCCAACGCCTTCAGAGCAATGCTCTCACTTGTTTGATGGGACTCACAGATTGCGGTGACGTGTGGGCGACGTCCAAGGGATGGCTACAGATTTTCCTCACTTAGTGCAGCTCATATTACAGTAATTGTTCGACGTACAGGTTTTCTAGCTTTCGACGGTTCAAACTGTATTGATTCTCGGAAACGCACTTTCTCTGGCACACAGTTATAGATTATAGGAACTGCACGAAGTGACGGAAAATCTGTCCATACCTCTCTAATCGGATGAGATCAGAACCCATCATTTATCTGAGACTGTAGCCAGACCATCCATCACTCTGTGATTGTCCTTGTCAATTGGGAGTGATTGTCGTGTCTTTCTGACTCGAAAAAGCTCGCTCAGCAAACTCGGCTTCAGATTGCTGCATCATTTCTCAATCAACGAACAGCTCCAACAACATCAAACGAACAATGACAGCAAATACGACGTCCACTGCTGCCAACGCTGATGCTCAGGCTCTGCGTGCAGCGCTGTCCACGATCAATGACTGGGACAGTGAGCTCAGCATGCTCTTCGGCATTGACACGTCCAGCTCCTCCAGCTCCGACGACCAGCAAAAGAAAGCCAAAGCCAAAGCAAAGACCACCAAGGATCGGAGACCGTACAGAGAGACCCGCGTGACTCGGCGAGAGGAGATCGCGGCGTTGAAAGCTCACGTGGAAGAGCTCCAATACCAAGTGGCGCTGAAAAAGGCTCCAGGGGACACGCTGCTGACTAAGGCGGACGCGCTGAAACAAACGGAGCTGGAACGGAAGTGGCTGGAGCAGGCAAATTCCCAGCAGAAACTTCTGTTTGCTGCTGAGATGGAGAACGCGAACCTTCGTCGTCGAACCGAGTTTCAATACAGGATCGCCAAGCAGATCGACAAGATGACCAAGCGGCTCGCACAACTAGAAGCCGCGCTTGATGTTCCACGAGGGATCTCCTTTGCGTACTATTCAGGACCGCGTATTGATCCGCGCGCTCATTTAAAGAGACTTGACAGTATGGCAGCTGACACCGACAAGATCTTCAGCGCCGATCGGTTTTCACAAGGCAGTCATCCGTGCTTCCGCGAGATGCATTTCCGAGACGAAACGCCTGCTGACGTGGGCGTAGAGGTCGAGTACCGCGCCGTGTGGATGCTGCCGTTTGCCGTGGGACACGTTGCGGATGCGCTGTGGATGCAGACGACTCGGCCTGCCTTTGAGCGCAAGACACACGCGTACAAGGTCAGCGTGCCTAATTCGTTTACCCTACACGTGATTTTTACCCAACTAGCTCTTGGGGTTATTTTTCCAGGACATCTACCACAGTACACAAGCAATGGTCTCCCAGTTCATCGCTACGCCGGCGGTCAACGACGGATGGGGTCCATGCCATCACCAAGCTGCCGCGCGAAGGCTTTCCACCGGTGATGGCTCGTATTCCATTGTGTCGAAGACGCTCGGGCGAGGAATCAACGGCAGTGAATGGCAGGCGACGATGAACTTCGAGGGCTGGGTGCATATTGAGCGAGTGCCGACTCCCACTCGATCAAGCCCAATCACGATGGTCAAATTCTACCGACGGACACTGATCCAGCTACCGGAAGAGGCAGGAGTTTCGAGGGCGGAGCGGTCCAAGTGGGCACAGCAGTTCCTCACGAGCCACGCACAGAGCCGATTTCAAAACCAGCTCGACTGGACCTTACAGGTTCTCGACAATCTGCTACTGATGCCTGATGTAGCCGCCCAGCGGCTCAGCTCACCACAAGGTATCACTGCGCAGCCGAGCGCGGTCTCTGTTTGATTCTAGGTTCTGGTCTGATTTGTTAATCAATGCAACAAAAGTTACAAGAAAATAATGAAAACATGTTGAGATTTATGAAGAGAATACAATGATGGAGTCGGCGAGGACACAGGGAGGGGGCGCGGTTAACCGTGTTGGCGTCGTATGAGCCGGTCCGTCATTTCCACACGAACGAATAGACCCACCATTGTTGTTGAATTTCGCGATTGCGGCGTCGAGCGAGAAGTAGTAGGAACTGACCACCAGGACGTAGTCGATCACAAAGTCGACGTAGTCGATCGACACGCTTGAGGTCAGAGTGATTGAGCCGTTCACGACGATTGGGGGCTTGCAGTCGTACTGGCGCGGACTTACAAGGCCATAGTACGTGCCGCTGGAGCAAGTGTCAGGAAGGGCACGCTTCTTGTCGCTCGCCTGGCAAATGGCACCGCCGTGTTGAGCTGCGACGGCTTCCCCGCACATCTCAAAGAGCGAGCCCGTGGTCGACTCGCACGACCTCACCCAGTTGTTATCCGGAACGCAGTCGATAGGATCGCACGGCGCGGTCTCGACCAGCTCGGGACACGCTAAGCCGTTGGCCTATTGGCTGCGCACGATTTGGCGGCGGCGTGTCTTGGTTTCACCGACGCATTCCCAAGTACCCCATGGCGAAATGAGGCAGTCAGTGGGGTTGCGCTTGAGGCGGTCGACAGGACACTCGTGGCCATTGAAGGAGAGCTCCACGAGACGCGTGCGCACCTTGTAGTCGTCCACGTCACACAGTGACCACGGTGTCCACGCAGAAGCTGCGCAGTTGACTTTCTTGCATGGGCGAGTCTCCGTTAATGGACCGCAACCGCGGCCGGAACCTTGCTTGTCCTTCGTCACGGTGCGTGTGAACACTTGCGTGAGCGTCGTCCCGTCACAGGCGTGCGGAATCCACGCACCCATCTTGCAATCCACGCTGCCAGCAGCAGCAACAGCAGCGTGCGACGAAGCAACAACTGCGATGGCGACCACAGAAGAGATTTTGACCCGGACCATCGCACCAGAGAAGTGACGAGCCCTGAGAAGTTGGTGGAAAGCGTTGTGTGGCTTGGGAGTGGAATTGAGAATGAGAATAGCGTTAGTTGTCAGCGGGTAGTGCTCCTTTCGTCGCCCACTGAGGCTACGGCCATCGAACCAACCCTGGTGTTGTTGCTTCGTTCCTCAGCAGAAACCAGCGAGCGACGAGTCGCACGAGACGAGAAACGAAACGAGTCGAGGTCCTTGGCTCATGTTGTAATTGAGCCTTATCCCCTCCTTGTTGTGGCTTTGGTGGGTCTGTTGAAACGGACAAAGCGAAACAAATCACCCACAACGGCAGAAATGTGCAACGGTCGAGGACAACAGGGGGGTTTTCGTGCACGAAACCCACATCGTTGGTCGAGCAAAACGACCCTCGACTCAAAAATGCCGTGATGTTGTGTCGTTTCCTCCGTTTCACCAGACCCACGAATGCTGCAGGAAGGAGGCGATACGCCGTACGCCTCAGCCACCAAATGAGTCAAGGCTGAGTCCAACCCGAGGTCGGATCGTTTCGTTTCTCGACTCGTGCGACTGTTCGCTTCATCCGTTTGAGTTGTGAAGCTGTGAAATGGATGTACAGCAGCGTTATTGGGTTGAAGGTTGGGGAGGCATCCACAAAGCCAAGTAGAGTCCTCCGACAGCGAGAACAATCACTGAGCGCGTCGACTTACTCAATTCCTGATGTTGAAGTTTCAATCCGGAGAATTGAGACCTCAATATCAAAAAATCACGGAGTTGTGATGAATTAAGAGCCAAATTCAGTAGGTTAGGTCAAGCAAAAATCCGAGTTCTTTCGTCCACTGTGATTATGCTCCGTCCTTAACATGAGACCTTCCGTTCTGTTCCGAAAGTCGGTCTCTCTTGCATCAATCCTCAGCACAAATCGTGCATCCGTCATGGTCACGAGCACCAACGAAGCATGGGGCGATGCGGAAGCCCAGGAGCTCCGCGCGGCGCTGGCCTTCATAGACGACTGGGACGGTGAGCTCAGTGCGCTGTTCAGCATCGAAGCCGATGCCGACAGCCAGCCAAAGCCAGTCAAGTCCAAGGCGCCGTACAGGAGAAGGCGAGCCGCGTGGATGAAAGAAATGGCCGAGATACGAGACCAAGTAGCGATCATGGAGAGCTCACTTGTTGTGGAGAAAATAACGGAGACCAAGGCGTCTTCAGAAGAGAAACCAACAGAAAACGCGTGGGAGGCGCTGCACATGACCCAGCGGAACCGAAGGTTGGCTGCGGAGACGGAGAACGCCAAGCTTCGTAAAACCGCTGAGGCGCAAGTGAAGGTCGCCAAGCAAATACTCGGTCTCACCAAGCGCGTCAAGCTGCTTGAGGACGCGTTGTGGGAACCACCGACGATCTCATTTGACAATTACATGGGGCCTCACATTGGTGTTTGCGTCCTGATGCGGCGGCTCGATGCGATGGTGGATGAAGCCGCTGAGATCTTTTCGACGGGAAGGTTTGCGCAAGATGTCAATCAGAGCTTCCGTGATGTACAGTTTCGAGACGGAATGCCGACCGAGGAAGTCGTGGAGCTGGAATTTCACGCTGCGTGGATGCTGCCGTTTGCCGTGGGTCGAGTCGCTGACGCGTTGTGGTCCCAGACCAACCGGCCGTCGTTTGAAGGCAAGAACGTGGTGTACAAGGTGCGTAGTTACATTATATCTGGATGGTGATCTCATTGCGGTCTCTAAGATTCTCATTCTTTGTCGTAGGATTTGTACGAAAACGCCAGTTCGTTGATGACGCAGTTCATCTCAACGGCGGGGGCCAGTGAGTGGTGGGGAGGTGGTCACGGTACATCGGCAGCTCGAAGGCTGCCACACACTACAGTGGATGGTAGTATTCTCATCGTCGTCATCAATCAAGCGCGAGCGTACGCAAATGGGAAGTGCCAAGGCAGTGGCGACGTTGAAGGCTGGTTGCGCATTGGAACAGCCCCTTTCGATGGAACGCAATCGATCAGCAGAGTCCAGTGGTATCGACGGACGCGGCTAGGGCCCCCACCTGACTCTGCCCTGACCAAGAGCGATCGACTAAAGTGGACACACACCGTCACGACTAGCGATACGCGGTCTCGGTTCCAGCAAGATCTCGACTGGAGTGTTCAAACCATCGACAACTTGCTGCTAACCCGCCAGGAGTGACCCTTATCGCAGCTGAAAGGGTACCAACTCTCGCGAGCTTCACCAGTGAAGGTCTCCGCTGCTGAGTCACTTTGTTTTGATCTTGTAATCATTGCAGCAAAGACTGCACATCACGTTGAAGCTGCCTCTATGTTTGTGGTTGATTGCTCTGTTTCCGACCTGGTAATCACGGTCAAAAAGGAGACACTTGTCGTACGTCTGCCGTTTGGGGAGTCCACGTTCACCCAGCATTTTGGATTGCCACGGTCTCCGCTGTTAACAAAATGATCGCGACTCCTGTGAGCAGCACATATTGGAAGGAGGAGAATGACTTGCT
>JAADXE010000581.1:0-20719 GCA_023337545.1 Pythium coloratum | reverse complement strand
CGCGACGCGATGGCGACCGAGAAGGAGAAGATGGTGCGTGGTGAGCTCTACAACGCCTACGACCCGCAGCTTGTCCAGGAGCGACGCGACGCGCGCGTGCTCACGAAGCAGCTCAACGAGACGCCGTCTATCACGCCCGAGGCCACTGCGATCATGAAGAAGCTCTTCGGGTCAATGGGTGAGGGCGTGATCATCGAGCCGCCCTTCCGTTGTGACTACGGCTACAACATCCACTTGGGCGACGGCGCCTACATGAACTTCAACTGCGTGCTGCTGGATATCTGCGAGATCCGCATCGGCGCGCGTACTCTACTAGCTCCTGGCGTGCAGATCTACGCGGCCAGTCATCCGCTGGATCCCGTCGTCCGTGCTACACTGGAAGACGGCAAGCCCGTGACGATTGAGGAGGACGTGTGGATCGGCGGCAACGCCATCATCCTCCCCGGTGTGACCATCGGCCGTGGTGCTGTCATTGGCGCAGGCAGTGTGGTCACCAAGAACGTGCCACCGATGACCGTGTACGCGGGGAACCCAGCCAAGTTCGTCAAGGACGTCGATAGGTCCAAGTAATGATACGCGTTATCTTCTATTGATAGGAACTGAATTGTTGAGTTCATAACATGTATCAAATACTACAGTTTAGTCATGTTTCGTCCATCCTAGATTCGATGGTTAAAACCACAACCTTGTTTGTTTGCGTGTTCCGCTTCTGGGCCACCCTTTCGTCAAATGGCTTGTTTCTGTGCAAGTGAGTTGATGCATCCTCAGACTACACGCTGATTGGTCGACCTCTCCGCCAATCACATGGCGTCCTAACGTGCCTGTCATCTCAGAGGCGGATCCCAATTGGCTCCACCACGCACTCGTCCTCCACCACGTTCCGCTTCTATGGACGACCGACTGATCAATAGGGCTGGCGTCTAAAGTCTAAAATCTAACCAAGGGTCCAACCTCGGCATCCATCCGAGGAGCTCACAGCCTAACTCGCTTCGTTAGACGCACCGCCTTTCTCACTACAACCATGGCGTCCGTCCCAACGAGCAGCGCGTCTCCGTCGCCTGTGGGCATCTACCGCGCCAAGCACCACCAGCACCGCCCCAAGGAGCTGCTCACTGTGGCCGCCTTGTCCGACACCGACTCGGCCTCTTCGGACGACGGCTCCGTGACCGACGCGGCATCCACGGTCTCAGCCTTCTCCAGCCTCTGGACGGCCTACCGCCAGCTCGAGCGCAACGAGGCCTTCACGTCGGGCGCCGCCGCCGTGCTGCAGGTCGCCGGCAACATCAGCGAGAGCGTGTTCGTGTACCCGCTGCTGGACAGCGCCGCCGACGATGTCGACACGGACGCCTTCCGCGCGCGTGTGACCAAGCTGGAGATCCGCCAGGGAGCTGCTGACGCCGTGCGTGGCGCGCTCGCGGTGGGCACCACGGCCGCGGCGCTCGTGCCGTCGCAGACGCTGCCGCTGTTCCTGCCGAACCTGTTCGCCATCGCGCATAGCAAGCAGGCTGCTGTGTTCCACGTGGCCTGTGAGGCTATCCGCCAGGACCTGGCCGTGGGCAGCTCATACGAGAGCATCTACGCGCTGCAGCACTCGGGCGCGCTGCTGCTGAACTCGTCGAACCCACAGGAGCTCCACGACCTCGCGGTCGTTGCGCACGTCGCGGGGCTGCGTCTCAAGAAGCTGCTCGTCCACTTCTACGACGGCGCGCGCGTCGCCAAGGAGCTCACCAAGCTGCAGCTGCTGGCGCCGTCGGCGCTCAAGACGCTCGCCGACATCGAACAGGCGTCGCCGTACGCGTCCGTGGACGGCCAGGACGTCGCCGAGCACGTGCAGCTCGTCATGGACGACTTGTTCCAGGTGCTGCAGAAGCAGTACAAGGTCTACGAGTACTACGGCGCCGCTGACGCCGAGTACGTGGTCGTCGTCATGGGCGAGGCCACGGCCGCGATCCAGGAGGCCGTGGCCTATGAGCAGATGCTGGGCAACAAGGTCGGCGTCGTGCAGGTGCGTCTGCTGCTGCCGTGGTCGCACGCGCTGTTCGCCGCTGCTCTCCCAGCCTCTGTCAAGCGCGTGGCCGTGCTGGAGAACATCTCCACGGGCGCCTTCGCGTTCCAGCGCGGCCTGCTCACGCAGAACGTGCAGGTGTTCTTCCACTCGTCGAACTGGTCGACGCCTGCGCCTGGCGTGCTCACGGGCATCTACGGCGGCGTGTTCCGCAACTTCGGCTTCTCGCTCGGCATGGGCCGCGCCGTGTTCGCGCACCTCGCGGCGTCGACCACGCGCCGCTCGTTCGTCGTGGCCAAGTCCGAGGCTCTCTTCGAGTCGGCTCTTGAGACCGCGACCGTATTCCCGCAGCTCGACGTCGTCTACGGCAACACTTTTGAGCTGGACGGCGTGGACGCCTACACCAAGCAGTACCTCTTCTGGGGCTTCGACGAGGAAGGCCAGCGCGGCGCGGCGCTCGACGCCAACTACGCCACGACGCTGCAGCTGCTCAACCGCAACCCGTCGACGCAAGTGAGCGCCGTGGTGAGCCACAGCGCGCCGTCGGCTGCCGTCACGCGTTCCGTGTCGACCCTCGAAGTCCGTGTGTCGCTCGCTGGCCGTGTGGCTGGAGGCCTGCAGCAAGGCATCGAGCAGGCCGACGTGACGGTCGTCACGCGTGCCGCTCTGCTCAAGGACTTTGACGTGGCTGCCAACGTCAAGCCGAACGGCACGCTGCTGGTCCACTCCAACTGGAAGACCATCGACGACGTGGACGAGTCGGCGTCATTCAAGGCGCAGCTCGCTGCCAAGAACGCCACGCTGCTGGTCGTGGACCTGGAGGACCTCACGTCGCGTGTGAGCGACGACGCCATCGCCAACGTCGCGCCGCAGGTCGCGTTCCTCAAGGCCGCGTCGCTCTTTGACGAGCGCGTGGTGTTCGCGCTGCTGGCCGGCGAGTTCCCTAAGGACAAGCACGCGACGCTGCGCTCGTTCGTGTCCGCTGTGTGGGGAGACGTCGTGAGCATCGTGTACCCGCTGGAGGAGTGGAAGCCGCGCTCTTACGTGGACGAGGAGGACGTGCTGTCCGTGCAGGGCGACGAGGTCTCTGCCTCGGGTCTGCCCTCGCTGTCGGCGCTCGAGCCGAGCAAGATCTCGCACTCGATCGTGACGGCGGCGTCGACCAAGACGACAACCAAGCGTGGACGCACGGTAGTGTCCAAGGTCACGCAGACGGCGTGGAAGATGGTGTTCGCCGACGCGTTTGCTGCGCGTCAGGGCGTTCGTGACCACGTGACGGACATCGTGCGTGTGACCAAGTGGGAGCGTCTCACGCCGAGCGACTACTCGCGTAACGTGTTCCACGTGGAGATGGACATCAAGAACACGGCCATCAAGTACAACATCGGCGAGGCGCTCGCGGTGTTTGCCCACAACAACGACCAGGACGTGCTCAAGTTCCTGCGCACGTACAGCATCGACCCGGAGGAGCTCGTGACGCTGCCTGTGGCTGTCAAGGCCAAGAAGGGCGTCGTCGCGGAGCCGCTCGAGGAGACGCTCACGTACTTCCAGTTGTTCAGCCAGGTGCTCGACATCTTCGGCCGTCCGTCCAAGAAGTTTTACCAGGCGCTCGCGACCAACGCGACCGAGGACAAGGAGAAGGAGACGCTGAGTCTGCTGCTCGAGGCCGAAGGCAAGGACGAGTACAAGCGCCGCGTGGACGAGACGCTCACGTACGCCGACCTGCTGGAGGAGTTCCCATCGGCCAAGCCGACCATGGAGCAGCTGCTCACGCTCGTGCCGCGTATCAAGCCGCGCCACTACTCGATCGCGTCCAGTATGAAGATGAACCCGACCAGCGTGCACCTGCTCATCGTGGTCCATGACTGGACCACGCCAAGCGGCCGCTACCGCATCGGCCAGGCCACCGACTTCCTCAAGGATGTCAAGCCAGGCCAGCAGTTGTCCGTGTCCGTGTGCTCGTCGGTCATGAAGCTGCCTGTGAACCCAGAGGACCCGATCATCATGGCCGGTCTCGGCACGGGTATGGCACCGTTCCGTGCGTTCATCCAGGAGCGTGCGTTCCTCAAGGCCAAGGGCATCAAGGTCGGCCCCGTGGCGTTGTACTTCGGTGCGCGTAGCAAGGCCCAGGAGTTCCTGTACGGCGAGGAGCTCGAGCAGTATGAGCGTGAAGGTTTGCTCACGTACCTCCGCTGTGCGTTCTCGCGTGACCAGGCCCACAAGATCTACATCCAGGACCGTATCTCCGAGGACAAGGAGATCCTGGGCGATCTGCTGCTCAACAAGAACGGCCACTTCTACTTGTGTGGCCCGACCTGGCCAGTGGCGGATGTGCGTGAGGCCCTCATTGGCTCTATCATGTCGGAGGGCAACATGGACCGCAAGCAGGCCAACGCCTACATCGAGCGCATGCGTGAGCAGGGCCGCTACGTGCTGGAGGTCTACTAAGCGACCTCAGTGCAGTAGCGGAGACCGTCGCTAGAGTAAGTGAGACTCTTCTTTTTGCTTTCCGAGTACGCGTGTTATATCTGCGTGAATGAATGAATACAAGCATCCTTTTACTATCATTACCGTCTCATTTTTACTGTGTGGACTGTGGATGCTGACGCTGGAAGACTGTGGTGAATGGCTCGTGTAAGGATTTGGACGGCCCGTGGCCGTGGATTACGAGCTGGTAGTCAGGGTGGTCGATGCGACCCGCAACCTCCTGCAACAACTGCCATACAAACATCAAGTCAAAATGAGAAAGTCCACACAATTCTTCAAGTGGGTACAGTACCTTTGGCAGTTGGTCCAGCTTCTCGTCTCGATAAGCGTTGTACGCTCGCTCGCTCTGGATCAAATGGCGGTATCGCGCGAAGCTGTGCACGCCTTGCTCCTTGCCGTACAGTTCTCCTGGCTCGTACGCCACACCGTCGTCCTCGTCTTCTTCAGCGCCTTCGCCTGCGTCCCACAGCTGCAATGCGTTCGTCCAGGTCGGCACGCGCGTCCTTTTCCGTCTCGTAGTAGTTGTTCTAGCGTCTCTCTCTTCGTATTTCTCTTCCTCCTCGTCGCTCTCGCTGTCCGATAGGCACGGCACGTCGTCCGCCTGCTTGCTCAGCGGCGGCACGAAGCCGTCCGTGGCGTCCCACACATCGCGATACAACTGCGCATCCACGTCGTCATTTCCCGAGTCTTTTGCGATACAAAGCAGTGGTGGCACGTCGCGTGAACGCTCTGTGCGCGGCGTGAAGCGCTCGTGGATCTTGAGCAGCTCTGTGCGTCGACTGAACAGACTCCGTGTGCCCACGCCCGTGTCCAGTTCCAGTCCCCAGTGGCGAGGCGTCGACCGGAAGACACGTTGCGGACGCAGTACGAATGTCACGTCCGTCTCTTTCGGTCCATTGATCCTTACGAGCGGACGCAACGCAGCACTGCGGCGTAGAAACACGTCATTCGGAAGCATCTCCAGCGTCGACGGCACACGCAGGTCCTGGATGGGCAATACATGCGACGAAGTGGAAGGTGTCGTCGTCAAGGACAGTCCAGCACACTCGTCCAACGCCCCACTGCGCAGCTCACGCGTGTTCTCTAGCGGCACGTACGTCGCCAGCGGCGGCAGTTCGAGCGGCGTCTCGTGGCCCATGAGCAGCGCCTCGTCACGCTCTTGAAGAGGGAAGAAGTCGAACGGGTCGTTCTGAAGATCCCAGTCGCCTGGCGCTTGTGGAATCTTTTCGCGAGTGCGGTGCTCCTTCTCTTCAACAATCGGGAAACTCTCCAGATACAGCACAGGGCTGGTGGAAGTCGATTTTTCTCCTGCTCTCGAGTGCTTCGTAGAACCCGCACTGTGGCTTGGTCCAGCATGGTGGTTTTGCCAGTCGAGCGCCACTCTTTCCTTCACTTGAGCCCGTGTTTTGGCATTTCCGAGCCAATTTTTGAGCTTTTGAAGCCGTTTTTGAGCTCGGTTTTGCAAAATCACCGTGGAAATCGCACGCACAAGCCGCTGTACGACGCGCTTGCGTCTCGCCCACAGATCGTTCTTGTAGCTCTTGAAGTCGGGCGTGATCGCTGGCTCGAAATGCGCCGGTAGCATGCCTCGTGGCGGGTACGGCAACTCGGGCGTCGGCTGCGTGTACATGTTGAACGCCTTGGTCTCCACGTCCTTGCTCAGCCGTTCACGCTCGCGCCGCTGCAGCTCCAACGCGTTCATTTTCCGCATTTCGTACAGAAGTTCGAGCTGCTCGTCAGTCAGTAGCTCCCCTCCGAGTCGGATCTTGTGGCTGTGAAACTCGAGGTCTTTTTCGATCTTGTCGATCTCTGCGAGCTCCTGCAGGAACGACATCTCACGTATCTGGCGGCTCACGCCGGCGCGTTGGATCGCCGTGCTTTCTTCCTTGAGTAGCACGTGGAAACTGAGCACAGCGGGCGAGACGACCTCATTGCCGGGGTCGTTCTCGGTCTCTGCTGCCGGGTCGTCGACGTCCTTGGCACTGAGCTTGGCTTGCTCTTCTTTCTGCTGCTGGCGGATCGCGCGGTTCGCATCGATGGCTTTCTTCAGGTCTTTTGGCTTGAGTTTGCCTGGCTGCTGCGTGAGAATGAAGTTGACGTTGGCCATGCCCGTGAGATCCTCAGGGATCTGGACGCCGCCTATGGTCTCCGGTTCCTTCTGTTCGTTTTCAACTGTAGTGGATCGCTTTTTCGACGTGGAACGCGACGGTGATCCAGTGTTCTTGGCATGTGCCTGTGGGCTCAGCGGTGCTCGTGAAGCTGACGATCCACTGGATCGTTCAGCAGTGCGAGGCCGCTGACGGCTGCCTCCACTTGATGAACTGACCTCTCCAACGCCTGAAGAGACCTCAGCAGGGGTGTCGCTGGCGGAGGATCCTGCGAGCAGGCAGCGCAGTGGCTTGAAGTCCAATTGTGAGACCCTTAACTCGATCTCGGCGCTGGCAGTGGCGTACAGCAGCGGCTTGAACTCGAACTCGATCTGTGACGAGCCGTTCGCAGGAATGGAGCCACTGAGCGGGAAGATCGTGAACGACGGATGCGGCTTCACGACCAACAGCTCGTACTCGAACTCAATGGGAACGGAACACGACAGATCAAAGTGCTTGCGAGCCGTCGTGCCCAGCGGCACGGCGCCAAAGTCCATGCGTGTCGGGAACGCGACCTGGTTCACGACGGGATAGGCGTGGAGAGGCAGCAGGCATTTGCCCGTCAGCGCGGCGTCGGTGTTGGACGCGTACGCCACTTGCTCGCACTTGATCTGCACGCAGTCGTAGTAGTACTGGAAGGCGCTGGGCTTGAAGGTGATCAGCAGCTCCTCGCAGAGTCCGGGGCTGATTGAGGGCTTGCGATCGACGGGGAAGCTGGCGCGGAAGAAAGGCTGCGAGGGCATCGTGTACTGGAGCCGCAAGGGTTTGGCGCTGTTGTTGTGGACGAACACGCGCTGCGAGTAGCTCTGGTCGAGCGTGAAGCCGCCGAAGTGCACGCTGGACGGCTGAGTGTACAGTAGCGTCTTGTCGCCAGCAACGGAGACCGACATGAGTCGCTTGGTTGGTGACAGCGGCGTGTGGTGAGCACCGGGGCCCGGTCGACTGGGAGGCCGCACGCGCGTTGGTGAAGGCGGCACGGCGACGAGAGGGGCCACTGGGGCAGTGCTACAGGATTGAGCATCGCGACTCGGTCTTCGGTTCGGCGTGGCCATGTTAATGGTGTTGTCAAGGCTTGGTGTCGATGACGGTCTCCGCTAATGCTTACGACCTTTCGTGGAGATCACTACAATTTTGTATGAAGAATCCATTGAAATTATGAAAATACACAAGTTGAAGCAGCTTGAAAGTACTGTAGGTGGGCCTCACAGAATGCTCTTCCTGCCTGCGAACCCGTCAGTCTCGTGATGACGTTCGAGCGGATGCTTGGGTTCAAGTACGGGTCTGCGCCATAGCGAAGCAGCAGCTCCAGGCACGTTGTGATGCTGTCGATGTCGTCGGGGGTTCTTTGTCAAGCTCATCGAGGGGCAGCCACTCGAGCGCGACCATGCCGCTGTCGTCTGGTGCATTCGGGCCCGCGCCGTACTGTAGCAGCAGCTTCACCATAGGAATGAAGGCCCTTTGGCGGTCGTTCTCGACAATCCTACTGCCCATGGCCTCTCCCAGTGCCCTCACCTTCGTGGCATCGGCACCGGCCTCCAGAAATACTCGCGCCAGCGCCAGGAGCTCGTCCTCGAATGCTGGATCGCCTGGACGCTGGCGGGCAAGAGCTTTGATAGGAGAAAGACATCGGTCGTCTCCTTCAACTCAGTGAACCCGTCGTGGAAGAGATACGAGTGTCGTCTCTACCTTGGATTCGTACCCGAAAGTCAACCGCTCGCCGACCATGATCGCGCCTTCGGAGACGGCAAAATTCACAGCATTGCGCCATCCCGATGCGATGCTGCGTTGGAGATGGAAGTCGTCCGTTGCGTCGTAAACCCCATGGGCCACTACGAGGCGTATCATCTCTACGCTTGGCTCCGCCTCGCTCGTGTGGATGAGTTCTTTCATCCACCTGTGTGGATCCACAGCTAGTAGACCTCACTCTGCAACCGTGAGCATCAGCTCGAGCACTTCTGCGTTGTTGGTGTCAATAGCGGACCGTGTGGTCAGCGGCCAGACGTGCGTCAGTGCCAGGGGCATCAAGGCCACGCGCTCCGGCGCGAAGAGCCGTTGGAGCACGTCCACGTGGCCGTGGCCCACGGCCGTCGTGAAGATGTTGCGGACTTTCCACGTGCCCGATGGTGTGCAGTGCAAGTACACGAACCAGTGCGTTTGACGGACGCCAGTGGCGAGCGCGTGCTCGGTCTCCGCTACGCGGTCGATCAGCTGAGACTCTTGGAAGCAGCAGGCCAGCGCAGCGACGTCTCCGTCGAGATCGCTGTCTTGAGTGCGAGCGCGTAGTCAGTCATGGTGAGTAGCAGCGAGAGGTGAGCTGCCGGTGGTTCAGCGTGTCTTCCAAAATGCTGCGTGTGTTTGATGAGGGCGGGGGGCTTCCGGCTCAGTACTTCATCGAAGATTCAGCGAGAAAGGGATACCACTACGATTTTGTACAAATATCCCTTGAAATTACGGAAACGCACGCTTTTGACTTCAACTTGGGTCTCACTCGGGAAAGTACTGCGCGTGGTTCTCGCGGAATGCTCTTCCTACCGCAGAAAGCTGTAGTCTGTCCGCGACTTCTGCTTGTACGCGTGGGTTCAGGTATGGGTCTGCGCCATGGCGAAGCAGCAGCTCCAGGCACGTTGTGATGCTGTCGATGACGTCGGGGTCTGCGTCTCTCTCTTCAAGCCGACCGAGTGGCAGCCATTGCAGCGCGAACTTGTTGCTGTGGCCCAGTGTATTCGGGTTCGCGCCGCACTGCAGCAGCAGCTCCACCATAGACACGTGGGGCATTTTATAGCCGTCGACAGTCATACAAGACATGGCTTCTCCCAGTGCCTTCGCCTTGGCAGCTTCCCCACCGGCCTCGAGAAGAACTCGCGTCAGCATCAGGAGCTCACGAGGGAAAGGCGGATTCCCTGGAAGCCAGCCAGGTAGAGCTTGGATTAAAGCGAAGCTACTTTCACCTCCTTCGACATCCGCAAACCCCTCGCGAATGAGCACTCCAGCGACATCCAGACGGCGATGAATGACAGCATCGAACAGATCGGTAGGCCCTGGGACCATGCCGAGCTTCAGTAGACGCGAGGTTATCGTCGCCGAGCTCTGGGCTTGGTAGCCGTAATTCAACGGCACGCCGACCACGACCGCGCCTTCAGATATAGCGAAATCGACTGCTTCATCGGATCCGAACGCCGCGCTTCGTCGTAGAAGAGAGGCTCTGGATCCGTCGTAGAACCTGTGGGCCACCACGAGGCGCACCATCTCTGGGTTTGGCTTGGTCGTGCTCGAGCGGACGAGTTCCTTGATCCACTTGTGTGTATCCACAGCCAACACACCACTTCCTGCAACCGTGAGCAGCAATTCGAGTATCTCTGTGTTGTTGGTCTCACAGGCGGACGACGCGGTCAGCGGCCAGACGTGCGCTAGTGCCAAGGGCATCAAGGCCACTCGCTCTGGTGCGAAGAGCCACTGCAGCATCTCCACGTGCCCTTCGAGCGCGGCCGTCGTGAAGACGTTACGGAGTTTCCACGTGGACGGCGCCATGCAGCGTAAGTAGACGAACCAGTTGTCATTCGGGTGTGTGACGCCGATGGAGAGCGAGTGTTCGGTCTCCGCTATGAGGTCCATGAGCTCAGGGTCTTGGAAGTAGGAGGCGAGAGCCGCGAGGTCCCCAGTCGATGCCGCCGTGTCAAGTGCCGCTTGCAAGGAATACATGATGAGCTGCCTGCGGATGTGTTTGTAAACGAGCTTGTGAGGTTGGGAGCGAGAGGTTTGTCGTGATAATGACGAATTGCTCATCCACAGGACAGTCTAGTCTCAGTTACTGACCACCTGATTTCTGGGTTCAGAACGCCAATTTGTTCATAGAGGTGGAGGGGCGTTGCGATTGTGGTCTCCGCTATTATTCTGTTTGCTTACGAACAACACAAGACGGATACATCCTACTACAGCACATGCACGTGGGCGCGATCCTGAGGACATGCGTCTGATAACAAAGTTTATACGGGAAAGTACGTCGTGTGGGCCTCGCGGAATGCCTGCCCTGCTGGAGACTGGGTCAGTTTGGTCGCGACGCACTCGCGTCCACGCGGTTTCGCGTAGGGATCCGCGCCGTGCCGCAGCAGAAGCTCCAGGCAGTCGGCTACCTCCTCATTCACACCGAGCAGGTACAATGGCAGCCAGTCCAGTGCCGCGACCTGGTACCTGTCGGCTACATTCGGATCGGCCCCATACTGCAGCAGCAGCTCCACAATCGCAACGTTGGCGCTTGTCCGATCCCCCGAACTCTTGCTGCGCATGGCTCGATGCAGCGCTGTCTCGCCGCTGGCCGTTCGTTGATCTACGTCCGCGCCGGCGTCCAGAAGCGCTTGAGCCGCCCGCAGAAGCTCAGGGAATTCCACTGGATTGATAGACGCCACAGCGATGAGAGGCGTGAGTCCACGGTCTCCAGTGTTGGTGTCTACGAAGCCTTCTTTCGTGAGCACCTCGACGACATCCAGACGCCGCTGCTGGGCGGCGTTCACGAGGCCTCTGGAGCCTGGGTCCATGCCCAGCTTCAGTACTTGCGAAGCCAGCGTCGTCTTACCCTTGAATCCGAAGCCACAAGCCAACGGTGCTCCGACCACAAACGCGCCTTCTGACACAGCGCAGTCCAGTGCCTCTTGGGATCCGGAAGCGATGCAGTGTTGAAGTAAAGCGTGCGATCCGTGGGTGCAGCCGCCGTGGGCCAGCACGAGCTGTATCATCTCGGCGCTTGGCTCGCTCTCGCTCGTCATTATGACGTCAGCCATCCACTTCTGCGGGTCCGCAGGAAGCAGAATCGTTGCACCCACCATGAGCAGGAACTCCAGGGCTTCTGGATTCTTGGTGTCGAAGGCCGTTCGTGAAGTCTCCAGCCACACGTGGGCCAGCGTCAGCGGCATGAACGCCACGCGCTCCGCCGCGAAGAGCCACTGCAGCATCTCCACGTGGCCTTCGAGCACGGCCGTCGTGAACAGACTGCGCATTTTCCACGTGGACGGCGCCGTAGAGTGCTTGTACGAGAACCAGTTGTCACTGGGGACTCGCAGACCCATGGCGAACGAGCGCTCGGTCTCCGCTACAAGCTCCATGAGCTCCGCATCTTGGAAGCACCGGGCGAGTGCCGCGACGTCCCCAGTGGACACTGCCGTCACCAGCGCAAGCGGATGGTGCATGGTGTGAGCTGGTGGAGGTAGAAATGGGAATGAGTGTCAACAGCTGAGACCAGTCGGGGAGGAAGATCAGTTGATCTATTCATTTTCGCAGTTTATTGAACGAGATGTTTGTATTCTGCGTACGATCTTCCGATCTCAATATCAATTCATAGAGGCGTAGTACCCCCAATGGGTACACTGAACCCATCGCTTTCTGTTGGTCCATGCGCACGACGTGGAAAAAGACTTGGAAAATGGCACTTTTGATGGGGAATTTCTAGTGTGTTTCGTTTATTTATGAGCAATGCGAAGCGCAAATACACGTAGAGGGTGGGTGTGCTGCCTGCCTGTCTACCTTTGTAGAGAGGGAGGGAGCAGTGGATGCTAACAGAACCTACAGGAAGCTTAGGCGTGGAAGGTCTCACCGGCGGCACGCTCCGGGACCAGTGGCGCGGCCAGACAGGCCTTGACGTATCCCTGGCGGATCACAAAGTCGCCGAACTTCTCGCCGTCGTCGCGGTTCTCGGCGTAGTCCTTGATGATCGGCTTGAGCTCCGTGAGGATCATGTCCTCGTCCACGGCCTCCTTGTACAGCTTGTTGAGTCGGTCGCCCGTGAAGCCAGCGCCCAAGTACATGTTGTAGATCCCAGGCGAGCGGCCCACGAAGCCGATCTCGCCCAGGTACGGACGACCGCAGCCGTTGGCGCAACCAGTCATTCGCACCACGATCGAGTCCTCTCGCAGACCGTTCTCCTCGAGCAAGTCCTCAATCTTGGTGATCAGCGTGGGCAGGTAGGTCTCAGCTTCGGCGAACGCCAGTCCACAGAACGGCAGAGCCGCACACGCGATCGAGCTCAGACGCATGCCGCTGTAGTTGTCGTTGCCGAAGTTGTACTGCTGCATGAGCGCCTTGATGGCCGAGATCTGCGTGGGCTGCACGTTGACCAGACTCAGGTTCTGGTTGGCCGTGAGGTGGAACTCGACCTGTGGGAAGTTCTGCGCGAGCTTGCGGAGACCCGTGCGCATCTGGACGCCCTCCGTGTCCTTGATACGGCCGCCCTCGATGAACATGGTGTAGTGGAAGTTGCCGTTGGTCATCTGGTGCCATCCGAAGCGGTCCGTGTTCGAGTCGAACTTGAACGGACGCGCCTCGGCCAGCTTGTAGCCGAGACGCTTCTCCAGGTCGGCGCGGATCCAGGCCAGGCCGTGGTCCTCCACCGTGTACTTGTAACGCGCGTGCTTGCGGTTCACACGGTCGCCCAGGTCGCGCTGCTGGACCATGACCTTCTCGGCGACGTCCTTGCACTGGTCCGGCGTCACGAACGCCAGCACGTCAGCAACACGTGGGAAGGTCTTGGTGTTGTTGTGGGTCATGCCCATACCACCACCGACCGTCACGTTGAAGCCCAGGAGCTCGTCGTTCTCGATCACAGCGATGAAACCGAGACAGTGCGCGAACACATCGACGTCGTTGGACGGCGGGATGGCGATCGCGATCTTGAACTTACGCGGCAGGTAGGTCTCTCCGTAGAGCGGCTCAAAGTCCTTGGTCTCACCACCGGCGACCATCTTCTTGTCGAGCCAGATCTCGTGGTAGGCGCTCGTCTTAGGAGTCAAGTGGGCCGAGATGTCGTTGGCCACGTCCAGCACGCGCTGGTGGGTCTCCACTGAGCAGCTCGGGTTCACCGTGAGCATCACGTTACGGTTCACGTCACCGCAGGCGGCAAGCGAGTCCATGAGCACGCGGTTAATGCCCTGCACGATCGGCTTAAGGTTCCACTTGAGGATACCCTGAAGCTGGTACGCCTGACGCGTGGTCACCTTGATGTTTCCATTGGCGTACTCGTCGGCGAGGCTGTCGATCATCAGGTACTGCTCGGCCGTGGACACACCGCCAGGCACACGCACACGGATCATGAACGAGTAGGCCTTCTCCTTCTTCTCCTGGCGCATCTGGTCGCGCAGACGACGGTCGTCCTGCTGGTAGATACCGTGGAACTTGGTGAGCTGGCCGTCGTCCGGCGTCAGCGCCTTGGTCGAGCGGTCCTCGAGACCCGTGGCCAGCGTGCCACGCAGGAAGTTACTCTCGGCCTTGATCTCCTCGTTCGTGCGCTGCTTCTTCTTGGTGCCCTGGTTCTTGTTCACGACGTCCGCTGGGATACCAATCTGCTCCCAGAACGACGGCTTCCACGCGTCAAACTCCGTGGTCGGTCCGTCTTCAGCCTGGTCGTCGGCCTTGGCGTGGTTCACGAGACGCTTGGCACCGAGCTCGCTGAGCTTGGCGTCCAGATCCGTCGGCGCCTTACAGAAGTAGTGCTTCTCGTCCTCACGAGGCCAGTACAGGCTGTCACCCAGACCGAACACGGCGTACTGCAGCGGCAGCGTAGACGTGAAGTCCGACAGTTCGTGCCAGAACTCCTTCGAGTTGGACGGGAACTCGCCCTGTCCAGCGGTCGAGCACACGAACAGCGTGTACGAGTTGGCGTCGTTGGCTTCGTCCAGCAGCGAGTCGATGGTCATCTCGTTCATGTCCATCTTGTTGACGTTCTTGAGACCGAACGAAAGCGCCTCCTCCGCGAACTTGCCGGCGAACTCCTCCGCACGGCCGTTGTCCGAGCCCACGAGGATGTTGAGCTTGGTCTCGACCTGCCACTTCTCCTCAGTCACTGAGCCGAAGCCGTTGAGCAGCGCCTGGAAGCTCGACTCGAGCGCCATCTTGCCGAGCTGCTCGTACTTCTCCGAGACCGACGACGGCGATGGCGCCGTCAACGCCTGCTTGGCGAACAGACTCAGCTGGTTGTTGCGCTGCAGGAACGACAGCAAGTCCTTCTTGATGCTTGGCGACTCGAGCGCGAACGCCTTCTCACCTTCGACCTCTTCGAGCAGTGGGTTGTAACGGTACAGCGGCCAGTAGCCCGAGTTCACGGCCTCCTTGGTCTCCTTCTCCATGTTGTCGCTGAGCGGCGCGTACGCGAGGATGATCGACGGACCGTCGAACGCGTCGGCCTCGTTCAGCGCACGCAGCACCTGCGAGTACGAGTCGTACAGCGCCACTGAGGCCACGTACGCGTTGCCGTACTGCATGGCGTACAGGCCCAGGTCGCGCTTGCGCTGGCTCTTGTTGACCGAGTGCATCGGCTCCGTGTCGAGGATCAGCAGGTTGACGTTCTCGCCGCTGGACAGCACCTGGTGCACGCCCGAGGCGCCGACGTCGCGCGAGAACTCCTCGCTGCCGATGATCCACTGGCTCAGCGGCAGGAAGAAGCGCTTGAGCGAGTAGATCTCGTTCAACAGACCGTCCTTGTTCTGCTCGCTCTCGAGCAGGATCGCGATCTCGCTGGCGAGCTCCGTGGTACGGGAGCTCTGCTTCTGCGCGGCCCAGTGGCTCAGCACGTCCACGAGACGCTGTGGAAGCGTCTTGATGAGCTGCGGCTGAGCCAGCAGAGCGGAGACCTTGTCCTTGAGCTGCTGGCGCTTGGCCAGGATGCCCAAGTGTACGCCGAAGCCGAATTCGCCGCCGTCCAACGCCACGCTCTCGACGCTGTCGCTGTCCTGTTCCTTCCACACGGTCGTGGAACGCGCGAGGTTGGCGATCACGGCGCGACGCTCGAAGAGCTGGAGCAGCATCTTCACGTACGGCGCCTCGAAGCCTTCCTTCGTGGAGACCAGCGACGAGTGGACGATCTGCTTGGACGACGCGACGGCGTCGATGCCGCTCGCGACCGAGAAACCGTGCGTGAGCTTGCCGGCGGCCAGCTCCTCGACGAGGCTGCGCGCCGTGACGACGTCAAACAGCGCGTCGCCGGCGCCAAACGCGTACTTTCCGCCGATGACCGACGGCGTGGTCGCGTGTGTGTACTCTTCGCTCTGGAAGGACGCGAGCACGTCGAGGAAGAGCGGCTCGCCGACGTTGGTGACGTCCTCCATGCGGTCGAGCACGGCGATCTTGGTGGCCGAGGCCGGCACGACGCGCAGGAACGACGACGTGCTCCACGGACGGAAGAGACGCACGGAGACGACGCCGACCTTGGCGTTCCAGTTGGTGAACAGCGACTCGACGGCGTCCTTGACGATACTCGAGGCCGTGCCCATGATCACGACCACGTGCTCGGCCTGGGGGTGGCCAAAGTACTCGAAGAGCTGGTAGCCCTTGCTAGCAAACACCTGCGAGATCACGTTCTCCACGACCTGCGGCACGGCGTGGAACTTCTGGATGCACTCTGGCGACACCTGGAAGTACAGATCGGCGTCCGTGCCGGTGGTTTCACTGGCCTTGACCGTCGAGTTGTCGAGCACGAGCTGGCGGAAGTCGGTCGTGGAGTTGGCCTTCGTGAGGCCAATGAGCTGCGCGAGCTTCTCGTAGCCCACGAGCGAGCTGCTGAACTTGGCGGGCGCCGCGGCGGCGCTGCGTTCCAGCGCGTTGTGGGTCATGTCGCCGTCGTACACGTGGAGGAACGGCACGTTGGCCTGCAGCGACGCCACGTGGGCCAGCAGCGCCATGTCCTCGGTCTCCGAGGCGCTCAGCGAGTGCAGGATCACGAAGCCCGTCTGGCGCACAGCCATGAGGTCCGAGTGGTCCTTGGCCACGACGTGGACGACCGCCGGCAGCGCGGCGCTGCTGAGCTTGTACATGGTGGGCACCATCTGCAGCAGCGCCGAGGGCGACGACGCGAACAGCGTCACGAACTGGCCGTGCTTGGAGGCCTCGTAGGCCTTGTCCAGCAGCTCCTGGCCGTACGCGCTCTCGTGGATCTTGCCCACTTGGTCGAAGACATTGCGGCGCGCCGAGACGATGTACTGCTCGAGCGCCTGGCCGAACGGCACGGGCTGCACGAGGAACGACAGGTCGCTGAGCGCGTAGGCCACGTGGCTCACGGCCTGCTCCACGGCGGGCACAGCCTTCATGGTGTGGTGGAGTATGTGTTGGGGATTGGTGGCCAGGGGGCGGATCGCAAACTGAGCCAAAGCATGAAGAACTAGCTTCATGAACCGACGGAAGAAACGACGGTGCGAGGCACTATGGTGGGCCACCCTCGTTTGAGTGACTTGCCTCACAGCCTGCTTGAGCCTAGAGGCGGACAACGAAGCATGTTGCACAATCATTCTGACGGTAAAACCTCGGTCAGGATCGGTAAAACCTCGAGGCAGAGAGGCGACACCACCAACTCTGCCAAGCATCACCGACATGGGTACCTGATTGGTCGACGCGTTCGACCAATCAGAGCGCAGAATAGCGCCGACGTCGTTTCACAGACCTGCGAGAAGACATAAGTGGCCGGCGCTAGAAGCGGACTAACGCGCAGAGGCGGGACGACAGTGCTTCAAACCTGCCAGAAATAATGTCACCCTTCGCTCACCATCGGAATCTTGAGGAGCTCATCTATCTTCTGTCACTCGAGCGAGGGATCCAACGGCTCACAAAGCTCGCGAGTGACGATTGCGTCATGCGAATGGCACAGTACGGTACGAGAAGCCGCCTTTTTGGCCTTTGTGTGTGGAGCGTTTGGAGGGTGACGGCGCCGACGCGGAGCCATCCCATTGACGCAGAGTCCATTGGCATCCACCGGCATTTCCGTCAAACGCCAAGTTGCCCGCAAGACGCAGTCGCAGTCGCCAGTGAGTCACCCGAAATTCTTCTCTCTGCAGCCCATCCGTCCAGCGTCCAGAGCCCATCGCCTGCCTGCCTGCCTTCACTGCACTGCACTGTATTCCCAACGACTCGCGAGTTCTTCCGCTTCCAAAGAACCCCCTTAGTGTGCAGCCCACAGTCGCTCATTTGCGCATTTGCCACGTTCCGCAAGAGTCCATCCACCCAACAACAACAACCAAGAAAGGAAGATGCCAAGCCGAGCCAAGATGCTGCTGGTGGGCGCCGGCCCGGGCGACCCGGAGCTGCTCACGATCAAGGCCGCGCGCGCCATCGAGTCAGCGGATCTTGTGCTAGCGGATCGCCTGGTGCCGGAAGCCGTGCTAGCCATGGCTAAGTGCGAGGTGCGCGTGGCACGCAAGCGCTGTGGCAAGGCCGACTTCGCGCAGGCAGAGCTGGACGCGTGGGGACTCGAGGGTCTGCGCCAAGGCAAGCGCGTTGTACGCTTAAAGAACGGCGATCCGTTCATGTACGGACGTGGAGGCGAAGAGGCGGTGATCTACTCGGAGGCTGGCTTCGACGTCGAGGTCATCCCAGGCATCTCCAGCTCACTGTCAGCGCCGCTGAGCGCTGGTATCCCAGCGACGATGCGTGATGTGGCCGACCAAGTGCTCGTGTGCACGGGCCACGGCAAGGCCGACAGCTTCCCGCGACTGCCAGAATACTGCGACCACCGAACAACGGTCTTCCTCATGGCGATTGGGCGTATTGAAGGTCTGTGCAAGAGCCTGATCGAAGAACGCGGCTTCCCAAGCGATATCCCAGCGGCCGTGATCCATGCTGCGACCACGGAACGCTCGGTGACTGTGCGCAGCACACTGGGCAACATTGCGGAGGAAGTGCGTCGCCAGGCCATTACGCCGCCCGGCACGCTCATCGTGGGCAACGTCGTGAACGCGCTGACGTACCTGCAGAACTACGACGCCGTGCGCTCGTCGGCCAACCACGACCTCGAGTCCACGAACAAGTACCAGATATCGTATGCGCCGCTGAGCGACGTGCCGCAAGTGGATCTGGGCGAGCACATTGTGCTCAACGCCGGCGGCAAGACGCGCATCGCCAACCTCGCTCGGCTTGTGCCGGCGTGGCACGCGATGCTGCTGCTCCTCCCGCTGGCCTTCGTGCTCTACGGCGTGCTGTCGTCCGTGCGCTTCAACGGTGAACTGCAGCTGTAGGAATAGCTACATACCATCGTAACTTTTTATATATTCACTTTGTTATGACAAATGCAACGACGTCTCTATGTGGCGAGGACTATAGTGCCACCAAGGTGTCAAAATGGTCCTCATGATCTCTTGAACGTCAAGGCCAGCTGAGTCATCGTGCGAAATGGACCAGTTGCGGATGATGCGACGGGGTAAGACATCGTGTAGGATTAGACAATCACTGCCGTCGGCGGTTGAAGTTTAGTCAGCGCTCGCACAGCATCTCCCAGTGACGAAGCGCAGCAGCGAACGAATCACGGAAGCGGTATGGAATGACGCAGCTTTGGGAAGACAAACCCTGTCTCCTTCTGCAGAAGTCACCGCCACTTGATGGCTGCGAAGAAGGGTACTGTATGCCTTCACGAAGTGCTTCCGCTTCTGGGTTGGCAGGTCATGGCTTCGTCATACTCACGAGAGGTGCCTGCGCTGACAGAACCGAGCCCTGCGGGGAAACCCAGGCACCCGAATCCAAGAACCGGCAATGGTGAACTTCCAGTTGGCTGGAGGAAACTCCAGTGTAGCCATCTGGAATCCAAGATTTTCTCGAGCGAAAGTATTTCGCAAACCTCGTAATTTACTTGCACCAATGTTCGTATCACCTTTCCTATCTGATACGAACCATTTTCTGCTGAACAGGCGACTTGTGAATGGCGGAAAGGACATGGAAGCTGAATGGAACGCACGCGGAACGTCCGTGCGGCTTCTGCGCTGGTCACACGCGGCCGTTTCCTCCGTGGCGGCGCCATATGTCACGCGCCACACACCTCTTAATCTTGCTCTCTGGCTGTAGGCGTACGACGGCCATGGCGCTGGCCATGAAGAGTCCTATCCTGCTCGTCAGCTCGCTCACTTCAAGTCCGTTAGTGACGCGAATTACTTCTCCAGCATCATGAAGCGCGTCTTCGCGGCTGCGCTCGCGCTGTTGGCCTTGCCTGTGGATGGCTGTGCGGATGAGACGGTCATGGTGAGTGTGGAGGTGCCACATCTGCGCCAGCAGCTCCACAACGGCGGCTACGAGCGCGTGACCAGTGCCATGTACATCCGCCAACTCCACCAAGCAGCCATGTATTTCACTGTTTCCAGGCCGGAAGAAGCCCAAGACGATGCGCAGTGGATATTGGATGGCTACGAGTGTGAAGATATGAGTGAGACGCAGCCGCAGGCGTCCGGCGTGTGCCAGCAGATCGTCCACCGCGAGTTAGTGGCCGTGACCATGCGTCTCCACGTCGACGAGGAGCCTGTGCGCGTGTTCATGGACCCAGCGCAAGTACCAGAGCACCGCCAGTTGCAGATCGACGCGCCCGTGCAGCCGCCACCGCCCGACATCACGGACGGCACGCCCGTCTACTACAGTTGCGGCTACGCGGTCAACAACCAGTGGTGCTGCTCGCAGTACAACACCGCGGCCGGCGCGCCTGCGTGCTGGAGCTTGTCGACGTGTACGGAGGAGTACCAGATGTGGAGCGGCCAGAACACGATCTGCTGTGCCGGGTTCACCAACTGCGTGCTCACGTACGAGCCGCAAATGGTCACCCCCGCACCGTCCACGGAAGCGCCGACGCCCGAGCCAACGCCTGCTCCTACTCCGGAGCCAGTTACGCCAGTACCGACGCCAGAGCTAGCGACGCCGACGCCAACGACGAGTGAGCCCGCGTGGACGATCACGACCGACTCGCCGCCGCCGACGTCGTGGCCTCCGTTCGTGATCAGTTTCCCCAGTCCCACAACGGCAGCACCAACGATGCCACCCCCGACGACAGTGACACCTGAGCCCGTGACACCAGCACCAATAACGCCAGCACCACCAACGCCTGAGCCTACAACTCCTGCACCAACAACCCCGGAGCCTACAACTCCAGCGCCAACGACTCCTCCTACTACTCCAGCTCCTACTACTCCGGCCCCTACGACTCCTGCACCTACTACTCCTGCACCAACAACGCCTGAGCCCGTAACGCCAGCTCCTACGACGTCAGCCCCTTCAACACCCGCGCCTACGACGTCAGCTCCTACGACGCCGGCTCCGACGCCTGAGCCGATTACCCCGGCGCCAACCACGTCAACCTCGT
>JAADXE010000580.1:0-20804 GCA_023337545.1 Pythium coloratum | reverse complement strand
TCTCTTCTGTCACAGACTGTCAGAGCCCGACGTGTGGAGTGGCGAGCGATCGCGAGGCGTCAAGCCTTGAGGCGAGCAAGCGCCGTCTCTTCCATGTCACGAGGCCGTGGCTGCTGCTCACATCGGTCACTTCGATGGCGATACATGGGACCCACAGGCTGTAAGAAAAACTGTGATTACCACGCCTGCGAAGAACAGCGCCTCGTGCTGTTTTCAGCCGTCAGCGTTGACAGCTTGAGGTTTCATTCGGAAGCCACGCGTCCACTCACGTCGTCTCCGTGGACAGTCGCCTGTGGATCCCAGGTGAGCAACAAGGGACCAAGACTTCTACGAATATAGATACGGAGCCGTGCCGGTCGATCGCCTCCATGCATGCAGCCGTGGGCAGCCAGCGTGGTGGCCGTGGATAGGAAATGGAGTCGATGGCCAAAGCGGCTCAGGCAGGTGAGGATGACATGGCTACACTTTGGAAGGTACTATCGTATATCAGTAGTCATGTACATCTGGTTAGCTGAGTGTATAGTATGTATAGCGTATACTGAGTCTGACCAGCATTTTTGGCAGATGTATACTGAGTCCATTTGGTTCGACAAACGAAGAAAGCATGGCGCATATTGGTCGCTGATCTCGAGCGGACAGAAAGCTCAACTGTCACCTGCGACGTCCCACGGACCGCGTCCGCCAGCGTGTCCTCTCGCACTCATTACCAGTCTCCAGCTACGTGCGCTATTACTGTAGCTTGCAGATCGTCCCGACCACCGCTAGGACTCCAGACGAAGAGCTCCTCGGATAGACGTCTTGGGTTTAGACGTTTAGACGCTCGTCGCTGTTTCGAGTCGATCGATCGGTCTAACCCTCGATAGCTCGCGCCCACATCCATCCGTTTTAGACCGCTGATTGACCTGAGATATCTGGTCGATCACCTTGATGATCCGTCAACTGGACCTCTCGGCCAGCGGCTCCTATGAACGCGACGACGCGCCGTCCGAAGCCGATACTGCTTCTACAGCCTCCACTGCATCATCAGCAGCCGAGTTAACACAGGCAAAGGCAACGGAACTGGACGAGAAGACCCGCAAGCGGCTCAAGCACAGGGATTACGTCAAGAAATCGTACCAGAAAAAGATCGTACGTTGGCCTGTGTACTGGATGCTTGTGTGTGGTGGACTGACGTTGATATACTGCTGTTAGACGACCATCAACACGCTCAAGAATGAGCTGAACGAGCTTGAAGCCCAGTACGACGCGCTGCTGGTGACTGGCCGTGATGGCGCTGCGCGAGCTCCGCTTCAGCAGCTTCAGCAGCTTCAGTATCAGCAGCAGCAGCCCAATCAGACGCAGTCAGCGCTCATGGGCAAGTACGTCGAGTTGGCAAACCTCAAGGCCCAGTACCAAAAGGAAAACGCTGAACTGTACGAGCTCAACGCCGAGTTCATGAAGGCCGAGAGCCGCGTGCAGCAATTGCTAGACACAGAGTCTCAGGTACGCTGGTCGCTGATGCATTCTCCTGTGATTCTACCGCCAGAAACTCACATTTGATGCCCTCGCAGCCGCTTCAATCCGCGCTGAAGGAGTTTCAGCCGAGCCCACAGCCGCCGTTCACGTTCAAGACGCTTCCGGACACGGAGTACGCCAAGATCATCGCCCACGCTCGCGACGATATCCTGAAATTCGCCAAAGACACGGACAAAACAAGCACGGGCTCGCGTGTGTTTGGGTGGACGGATCAGCGCAAGGTCACTGGTGACGCTCTGAAGTTCGCGCTCGAGAAGGTGTTCCCAACCATCTCAGCGTACGATCTGTTGGCTCGAAGCTGGGGGATCTTCTCCTCGCCCGAGCGGTTCCCGAAGATCTACAGCTCGGCCCTCAAGACGCGTTTTACTCATCTGCAGGACATCAACGACGATACAATCCTCTTCCACCGTACAGTGCAGGCCGCTGGGTCGAACGTCGTCGCCAAAACCGTATTTCTACTCACGCGGCTACGGATCGACCAGGGGTACATGCTTCTCTTCCGCTCTATCGACCGAGAGCTCATCGACTTCCAAGAGAGCGAGAGTAACCGAATCCAAGAAGAGACTCGGGCTCTCGTATATGACGACCGATTCCTGCCTCCCCACAAAGAGGTCTGGGTGGACAAGTATATCTGGGTCATCTTCGAAGAACGCGGGCCGGAGTCGTGTCTGTTCCACTTTGGCGGGTCCACGATGACCAATATTTGGCTTAAGGAGGTGCTGTTCATCGCGCTGCGGTGGGAGACCATGGCTGTCGGCCCGCAGATCACGCTCGAGCTATGAGTCTCGACATTCCTGTTCGTTTTGTTGCTGTGTTATGCTTGTGAGTAAGTAGGTGAAAAGTGAAGCGAGTTAGTGTGGAAATTGTGCGATAATACACTGATAAATACTACAAAAACACTAAGCTAGCTGCTCGTGAGCTTGAACAGTGGGCCGACGGCCATGGTCTCCCACCGCAGCGCCATCAGTAGCACTTCCATCATCCAGAACTTCGCGTTGTCAGTCGACGTGTGGCGCATTTCCCCGCCAAACTCAAACTTGACCGACGCGTCGTCGTCCTGGTCTTCAAAGTATGTCCACGAGAACATATCCAGCCACACATCCTTGCTGCTGCTCACGGCTGTGGTCGTATCTGTAGCTTCTGGCACCACGAGCTTCGGGTCAAGAGCCCTGAAGATCGTCATGTAGCCTTTGTCGACTTGGAACTGCGACGCCAGCAACAGCGTCTTGAACACCGTGTTCTGGTTACCGCGCTTGAGCACTCGGAGGAAGACCAGGTTGTCGTTGTTGATCCGCTGCACGAGATGGAACTGAGACGACAGCGTGGACGAATGCAGCGCCTGGTAGTGACGCTCCGTGGTCATGATTTCCCAGCCGCGCTGGCTCAGTTCGTACGCGCCGAGGCTCGGGAACTTCTTGGAGATCGAGTACTGCAGCGTGTGCGGGGTCTCGGACGGTGGCTCCGTGTCTTCACTACTGGTAGGAGGGAAACGGTACTTGTGGACCCACCCAAAGACCTCCGAGCCCAAGTGCAGGTGGCTCTTGCTGGCAATGAAGTCGCGGACTTTCGGCCACGTCTCGTGGATCACAGCGAAGCAGTCACTCAGCGTGAACGGCTCGATAGTCACTATCGGAGACGGCGGGGGCGTCTTGACCACTGCTGACAGCGTCTCAGCATCGTCGTCAGTCGCTGACTCGGACTTGTCTTCCTCCAGAAGCAGCCCTTCGGAATCCAGCGCCAGTCGAGCACGCGCCTGGAAGTGTTCGTACTGCTTCAGGATATCCCTCAGCGCTATGTTCTCCTTCTCTAGCTCAGCCTTGACCTCCAGTAGCTTCACACACAGCTCTTTCGCTGACTGGGAGTCAGCGCCGGCCTCAAATGCTGACAGCGGCTCAGCACTGGGTTCACGTGGCGAGCCTTGGGGCGTCTGCTGAGCCTTCAGCCGCGACCGCCTCAGCAGTTCTTCGTACTGTGTCTCCAGCTCCTTCTCCTGCGCTCGTAGTGTTCCCAGCATGTTCTACAGTCGCCATATTCATAGCAGAGGACGGTCTCAGATATTGAAGGTCTCACTGTAGCCAACGCTCGGCTCACTGTTACGTACCAGTCGTTCGTGGTAGGCCCTCTTGACAGCCAGGCGGTGCTTGCTGCGCTTAGCGTCCCTCTCAGCCGCTGACGCTGCGGCTGACGCTGCTGCTGCTAGCGACGCAGCGTCTAAACCCAGCGCCGGCGTCAGCGGCCGCGGCTGAATGTTCACAAGCCGCCGCGCGGGCAGCGGCGCCAGCGAAGGAAGCGGCGGCATCATGACTCTCTTCTGGCTGAGGATTTCGACTAATCGGAGCCAGTTTGAGGGGTTTTAACAGCCACGACCGACCAGGCCGTTGTGTTCCTAACAGTTAGATCCAAATCTGAGACGTGTGAGGAGCATGCGACATGTGAGCGAGAAAGGCAACCAATGGCCAATTGATCCAATTGATCTCCATCCAACAATGGGAAGGATGCTGTAGTTAAGTTCTGGCTAGAACTCGTTGATAGCCACGGGGTCTACAGTACTGAGTGTCGTGACGTACGCGTCCTTGTCGTGGTGGTATATCTGCAGGCGCTTCTCGAATCCGTCCATCGCGTCGGTGATGGTGATACGCTTGAGCAGCGGCCTGGCGTCTGTGATGGGCTTGGTCTCGTCGTCATCCTCGTAGAGACCCTTCCGTCTGTAGCACAGTAGTAGATCGTCGTCGTCCTTGGCTCTGAACTTTGCGTCGTCGTAAAAGCCCAAGTCCTGAACAGCGTCGGAGACCAACGGGCAGATAGACATCCGCCAAATGCTCTTGACGACCAGCCACGTGTCGGAATAGAACCGCTCTTTCACGTCGATGCGGTGGATCGACCGCTGCACGTACGACACGCACAGCATCATGACGATCTCGTCCGGGACGTCCTTGTAGTAGTTCCCGCCGTCGATCTTGCGGTCCACGAGCCCGTCGAGGTCTGGCGGACACTGCCTCAGGGCATCTGCCTCGGTCTCCGCGGTGATGGCCAGCACGTCGGTGACCAGAGTGAGCAAAGGCACTGCCTGCCATACGCGCAGTTGCCGTACGCGGATAGGCGCCACTGGATCTTGCGCCCATCCGCGGCGCTTCGCCTCAGCTGTGAGCACCGACAGTGAAGACGACGACCAGAGTACGAGCGATGCGTTTGCGGGATCTTCGTGCGGGAACTGGGCGATCACAAACGACTCCGGGTCTTCGTCCACGATGTCGCGACGCACGCAAAACGCTGGCTCGTCGTCGGCTCTAGAGCCAAACGTTACAGTTGAGATCGCTCTCCACGCGCGTCCGTCGTCGAACACGCCGACGCAGTTGCTGGCCCGGGCGTTGGCGGCGTTGAACGCAAACGCCTTGAAGCTGAACGTGATCTGGTAGTCTGGAGCGGCGCCCACCGCGTACTTGCCGACGACGATCTTGGTGGTGAGGGGATGGTACTTCTCCAGCACGTGGACGGCTACTTCAGCGCCAGGCGTTGGGTCCACGGGATCCCCTGCTGTTGCCGCAGAAGCCACCGTGAAGCCCACTAGCAGCGCACTCACGAGGCTCCACATCGTCGATGGTTGCATGGTTGGCTGACTGCTGTAGTGGTGGTGGTAGAGTGGAGTGAGATGGCCTGTCCTCTGAGTGCCAGTCGACCCTGATTCCGCGGGCAACAGACGATAAGAAAACGAGTCGACTGAACCCTTGTGTTCGTTTCAATGCATCTCTGTATTTCATTGTCTAGTCAACAACAGGGGGATCTCAGGCTACGGTCTCTGCTAGTTCTAGTGACTAGCTGAGCTCTTGGAACTTCTTGATGGCGTCCATGTCCAAGGGGTCGTTTGGGAAATCCCACCCGTTCTTGTCGTGGTATTCGACACGCAGTCGTTCATTGCGTCTTTCAAACGATTCGTCGAACCAGATGCGCTTGGCAAAGGCCCCCGTGTTGGTTACTCCCGTAGATTCGGTTTCGCCTTTCGTGAGACCTCCTTCGTTGTAGCACAAGTACCGCTTTTTGCCCTTGTACGGACTGAAGACCACTTCCGTGTTCGTGTCTTTCCAGTAGAGACTCGTGGGTTTCATGTCAACGAGCCACGTCGCACACGACTTCCGCCAGAACGCGCTGTCGCGAAACCACACCTTCGTTATGTAGGACTCGCTTGGGTGGTTGTTCTCAAGGCTGCGTGGGTACAAGTCTGACAGGCCTCGCGTCGCGTAGGACACACACAGCAGCAGTGGGCTCTCTCCTTCCGCGCCGGCGTAGTAGTTGCCACCTTCGATCTTGCGATCCACGCGGCCCGTCGGGTCTGGAAGACACTGTTCGTTGCCCACGCTGACAGCGAAAGCCTCCTTCACGAACGTGAACACGGGCGCCGTGAGCCAGTGGTGGAGCTTGGTCACACGGAAGGTCGCCAGCGGCATTTCGATCCAGCCACGCGAGCGAGCGAGTTCGAGAAGCTTGGCGGACGAGACAGCGGCCGCGAAGACGCGCGTTCGAGACACGAGGCTGTCGGGCGTCGGCCAGAAGGCGTCAAAGACCTGGCGGCGGAACTGGGCAACGGCGAACGTGGTGGCGTCGTCCGGGAGGTTGCGACGCGCACAGAAGGCCGGCTCGCCCGTGTGCTGCTGGGCGTTTACGACCTGCGTGGTCATCGGCGTCCACACAAAGTCGCGCGTGAGGGAGAAGCAGTCCATCGTCGCGACGTGCTCGGGCTTGAACTCGAAGGCTTTGAACGACGTCATCAGGCGAAAGTTGTTGGGAATGACGACGCCTTCGATGGGACCGACGTGGGTCTCCGTGTCGAAAGGCTTGAAGCGCGCGAGGATGTGGACGGCGACTTCCTTCGGCAGCGCGGGCGTTGGTGGAGGAGGCACAGAAGAACTCACGTTGACGACAGGAGGTGAGACCGTCGAGACGGTGGAAGCAAGTGAGACCGTGAAGTCGCACGCTGACACCGACAACAGAACCATCAGCACAAGGAAGGACTTCATGCTGGTCACAAGAGGACGCTTGGAGGCCGTGGGCTTGGGAAGCAGGGTGGCTTGAGCAGGCGAAGGCGTTTTTAGAAGTGAGATGAAGAATCCTCTCACGGTGGATTGGTCACCACTAGTCTCCGTATGGACCGACATGCAAACTAGACGCCAGGAGTTCTTGAAAGAATCAGGAGCAAGACGCCAGGCCAGTCGTTCTTGCTACTGAGTCTCTAGTCTCTGATGGAATGGATCTCTGTATTTGCGTTCAGGGAATTTGTCTACAGGACTAGAACTTGCTGGCTTTGTCGGCGTCGATGGGCTGTTCTTCAAACACCCACGCGTCCTTGTCGTAGTAGTCCACTCGCAGTCGTTCGTTGCGGTCCTCGGGCGTCTCGTCAAAGTACACGCGCTTGGCGTACGCCGACGGATCGTTCAGGCTCTTGGTGTTGTCGTCGTCGCGCACGAGCCGCTTCTTGTCCAGACACAGCAGTCGCTCATTGAGCTCGCTGTTGTCTCCATTTCCTGGTCGAAAGCGGCCGCTTGTGTAGCCTCCGACGTACCACTCGCCCACTGGATGGCCGCCAATGTACGCCGCTGCGATGGAGCTGAACAGCGGACACGCCTGGAAGGTCCACACGGACATATCGTAGAACCGCACGTTGGTCGCGAACTCCTCCTTCGGGTCCAGGTCCTGCACAGACCGACGCACATACGTCACGCACAGCTTGTGGACGTGCTTCTCCAATGAGCGAGCGTAGTAGTTTCCTGGCTCAATACGCCGCTCGACGAGTCCATCCGTGGAAGGGGAACACAGCGCGTCGGTCTCATTTAACGTCGGCGCCGCTGCGACTTGGATCTCTGAGATGAATCGAAGCACGGGTGCTGTGTGCCAGGCTTTTAACAGGGAGACTCTGAACGCCACGAGCGGAGGATGGATCCAGCCACGCGACTTGGCGTCGGCGATGAGCGTGGATACGTTGCCTTGTGTGGACGTCACGAGCACGGGGCCGTCGAGTTCGCGTTGGAACTGGGCGACGGCGAACGTGGACGAGTCGTTGGCCATGTCGCGGCGTGCGCAGAACGCGTGCTCGTCTGTCCGCATGACAGTGGTGTTGGCCTGAGGAGACAGCGAGAGCCACTGGCCGTTGTCCTTGGACACGAAGTAGCAGTCCATGTTAGCACTCACGGCGTTGGCGTCGTTGAACTCGAAGGCCTTGAACGACGTCATGAGCCGGTAGCCGCTGCCCACGAGGATCGAGTGGTATGGACCCACGAAGGTCTTGGACTCGTACGGCGTGAAGCGTTCGACGACGTGGACGCCGACTTCAGTGGGCGAGCCTGCCGACGGTTCTAGCGGATCAACTGCAGCTGTCGTGTTGGTGTTGTTATCGGAGACCGTGACGTCCCACGTCGTCCACAGAAGCAGGAGGAACAGCAGCAGCGTGGGAGGAGACTGCAGGATCATGGTGGTTGGTGAGGAGGACTGGCTGTGTGTCCAGGAGGCTGGCTGTGTCCGGTGGTGCTTTTGCAAGTGAGACCGTGAGACTCCTTGGCCCAGAGAGTGAGACCATGAAGGCATGCAATTCAGACGACGAGCAGCGAAACAAGACGCCAAGACGCTGCGTGGATTACACAGGCGTTTGGCTGCATGAAGATATTTACGTAACTCTGTATTCTAAACAGGAAGCTCACTATCTACTCTACTCTACTCTTCTCTGGCTCAGAACGCGTTGACGGCGTTCCTGTCGATGGCTAGCGGTGGGAAGTTGAAGGCCTCTTCTCCGTGGTACTCGATCCGCAGTCGGTCCTCTCGCTCCTCCTGCGCCTCGTCGATAAACACGCGCTTGACCACCTTGGACGTGTCCAGCAGCTGCGTGACGTCGTGTTTGTTGGTGCCCAGAAGCCGCGGCGTGAAGCACAGCTGACGTCTCTTGCCCTTGCGAGGACTGAACGTCACAGGGTAGAACGTTGGCGTGAACGTCACAGCGTCCTCCCCGAACGGACACTTATGCAGACGCCAGAAAACACGGTCGACGAACCGCAGCTCCGACACAAAGTACTCTCCCATGCCAACGTCCGGCAGCGCACGTCGTAGGTACGACACGCACAGCATGAACACGTCACCTTCGTCACCCGCGTAGAAGTTGCCGCCTTCGATCCGGCGGTCCACGCTGCCGTCAGCGTCAGCCACACACTTGGCCGCTGCCTCTTCTTTCGTCGGCGCCTTCGCGACTTGCACTGAGGAGACGGCTGTGAGCTCAGGCGGCGACTGCCAGATCTTCAACTGCGTCACACGGAAGGATACAAGCGGATCACTGAGCCAGCCTCTTGCCTTGGCGTCTGCTAGTACGGCGGGTGTGGGCTTTTGTGCGGCGATGACCAGCACGCCGCCTTTCTTGGACTTCTGGAACTGCATGACAGCGGCGCTCGTGGCGTCGTCAGGAAGCCCGTGAACCGCACAGAAGCCTGGCGCGTCACTGGGCGTCGCGTCGGTCCATGGCGTCCACTGGTTCGAGTCCTTGCTTACAGTATAGCAGTCCATTGTAGCGGCGTTGATGGCGTCACGGGCGTAGGCCTTGAACGTCAGCACGAGTCGGTAGTCGGCCGGGACGGCGTCAGCGTTGAGGGGGCCGACGACGGTCGCAGAGGCGAAGGGTATGTAGCGTTCGAGGACGTGGACGGAGACCTGAGAGGGCGTTGGCGTTGGCGTTGGCGTTGGCATCGTGGACATCGACTCGGGCACCAAAATCCAGTCGTGATCGTCCAACGCCGTGGTGTTGGCGGTAAAGTTGACTGCCACCATCGCCATACAGGTGCCCACGATCCACACCATCAGCAGCAACAGCGTGACGCGAGGCACCATCATGGTCAGGTCTGGGGCTTCTAAAAGCAGGGCTTGGATACACGGGGTCTTGAGCAGTGGCTGGAGTATTCGCAACTGAGACCAACCAACCCACCAAAGCAATTCGTTGGAAGTGAGACCAACAAACTTGCCAGGAAACGCTGCTGGATCAGACGACGGGGCCACACTTCGTGATGGAGACTGCATTTCGTCGCCTTGTTCACCCAACCAGTCAGTCGGCCTTTGCCTTCGCCTCTGCCACTGTCTCGTCGACTTGTTTGCCGGCTTGATCTTGTCTTCTTGTCTCTGTATGTGGCTGAGTAATCTCCTGGATGGATGCACTTCTCTCCGTATTTCGGGTGTCCAACAACATCCTCACAGGGTCTGTCCTTCTGTCGGCTTTCAGAACTCGTTGACTCGATTTCCTGCGTCGCTGGTAGATCCCAGGCCTTCTCGCCGTGGTACTCTAGGTGCAGTCTTATGCTGAGTCTCGCTACCGACTCGTCAATAGCCACGCGCTTGAGCAGCTCGGTCGTGTCGGTAGTGTTCTGGAGGTCTGTAATCGACGTCGTGGACACGCACAGCACCTGCTGAGACCCTGGACACGGCGTAAACTCGGCTTGCGTGGCGCTGCTCGTGTACTGGGCCTTATCGTAACCGCTCGGACAGCCTCGTGTAACCTTGGACGCCCGGCCTCTCGATAGTCTGTTGTGGAACTTGACGTCTGCGACGAACAGCTCGTGCGACTCGATCTCCTGCAGCGACCGACGCACGTACGACACACACAGCGACTGCACCACAGTCGACATCTCGCTACCGGCGTAGTAGTTTCTAGGCTCGAGCTTGCGGTCTACGGCTCCGTTGGCGTCTGGCTGGCACTGGGTACTGAGCTCTTCGCTGGTCGACGCGGTGGCGACGTGGATCGCACTCACGAGTGTGAGCACGGGAGCCGACTGCCAGTGTTTGATGTGGCTCACGCGAAAGGCGGCCAGTGGTGCGTGTGTCCAGCCTCGGATCTTGGCTTCAGCGACCAGCGACGGCGAAGAGGAATGCGAGGCAAGCACAGCCACGGGGACAGCGTCGGTCTTCTGGAACTGCGCGACTGCGAACGACGTGGCGTCCGTCGGACCGTCACGTGTCACGCAGAACGACGGCGTTGTGGGAGGCGCTGGAGCTGTGAGCTTGGTCCACTCGCCGCTGGTCTTGTCGGCGGAGAAGCAGTCCATGGAGCTGCTGTTGGTCGTGTTGGACCCGAACGCCTTGAACGACAGCACGAGCTTGCAGTCCGGTGGTACGTCCGTCGACTGAATCACACCCACGAGCGTCATGGACGCGAAGGGCGAGTAGCGCTCGAGCACGTGGACGTTGACTTGAGAGGGTGAGGAGACCGTGGAGTTGGTAGCGGAGACCATGGCTGGCGTCCACACAAACAGAGACAGCAGACAGACGAGCTTCATCGTTGGAGGCGACGTGGCTTGGCTTTGCTTGGCTTGAGCAGTCGCTGGCGAATGCGAGAATGAACCGAGACCTTCAGGCTTCCCACCACCCACTCATTCAGCCTGGGTCCTTATTCCACGACTCAGCCGCCAGGGGGACTCGGTTCTAGTTTCCTGGCGGTGTGGTGTCCTTTTTGAAGCTGCTGCTTCGCGTCTCGAGTCCGTCTTTCGTCTGCTTGTTGCTGGGCTTGGGGTTCACGGGCAGGTACGACGTACCGAGGGACTGGTCGTGTGGGTTCGGGTTCATCACCAGCACCATGGAGCTCTTGGGCCGAGGGATCTCTTCGATGCGGGGCATGGGTCTCACGGCCACGACAGGCGCCACAGACGCTGAGCTGGCCTGGGCCTGCGTTGGAGCTGATTGAGTCGCGTCGGTCGTACTGGCGTTCGTAGCTGACGCGGGAGCAGGTGCCTGGATGAGATTGCTGAACCGCCTGCACCGGAACGTGTATCCGAGTGAGCTGTACAGCAAGAAGCTCAGCACTTCGTCCGCCGCCACTGAAGTCCATCGCCAGCGGTCGTTCGTGGCGTCGCTCACGAGCCCGAGGATCGCGATCACGCACGAGCAGAACATGTAGACGCCCAGCAGTCCACGGAGGCGGCGGAAGAGCATGTACTTTGTGAACACGGGCGTGCGTGTCGGGTCCAATTGCATCTGCCGCACCATCGCGATCTGGTAGAGCAGCATGTTGAGGTTGAACGCCGAGTTGTACCAGACCATGAACACCACCGAGCTCCACGAGACGCCCCAGATGAGGAAGACCGTGAGGTGTTTGACCACGCTGTTCTTGAGCACGGCGTACGAGATGGCCCAGGCGATGGTCACGAACCGGATGTACTGGTGCTCGCGCGCGTCCAAGTGGGCGCGTGTGATCTTCCAGCCCTTGGCGACCAGCACGACGACCTCGGCTGGGATCGCCAGCGCGAAGACCTGGCTCAGGATCGTCGCGTTCACCACGAGTTTACGCGCTGTTCCGACGAGGAGCTGGTCCGTGTACAGCGTCACACAAGTGAGCGTCGCGTACAGACACAGCGCGATGGGCACGTGCTTCATCTTGGTCTGCAAGTCGATCACGGCTTCGCGAGACGCGCGGATGTGCGTGGCCCACACGAGCCACGTCACGGCCCACGCGATGGCCAGCGCCAAGTAAAACGTCGAGAGGAACTGCGCTTCGGCCGACAGACACGAGCCGTTCTTGTTGCACAGGTTCATGTACGCCTGGATGTGCATCGACGGCTTGATACGCGGCGGCACGCAGCATCCAACGTCTGACGTCGTGTTATTTGACCCACACGCTGGTGCAGAGGCCTGCGTCGGGTCGTTCTTCGGACAGGCATAGCACTTGCTGCTAGTAGGCAGCACTGTATCCGCTCGACCGAGACAGGACCGCAAAACGCCGTCCTCCCCACCCACGGTCTCACATGCGTCGATGTAGAAGTACAGCTTGCCGTCGCCCGTGTAGCCGTCGGCGTCCTCGGTCCACTCCCTCGCGATCGTCGTCTGCGTGCGATACACGTACGGGTCCTTGGCCTCGTCCACGAGCGGGTACGACTTGCACAGGTCGCCGAGCGTCTGGTTGGCCATGGCGCAGTACCCAGGCACGGCGTCGGATACGCGAGAGCCCTTGCCCGTGGCTGGCAAGTGCATGAACTGGTTGTACTCGTTCGTGTCACACACGATGAGGTGGAGCATCGTGCGGCCTCGTTGGGCGTAGACGGTGTCGATCGTGAGTGTGACGTCCAATGCGATCTCGAAGTAACCGCGCTCGCCTACGGGGTACTTCGCGAGATGGACGAGTCGCGCGTTGCTGTTCTCGATGGTTACGGCGTACTGGTAGCGGTCGGAGGCCGCGAGCACGCGGCATGTGAGGAGGAGAAGCAGGAGGAGGCATCGCCATGTCGTGTGGAGGTGGCGAGGCATCGTGGACGGAGGGAGGGAGGATTGATTGATTGATGCTCTCAGGTCGCGGAGGGGAGTTGGCGTCCAGCGGAAGGATCACTGGTGTCGAATGATTGATGCAAGACTGGAGTATCCTTGGAGCGTTCTGATGCAGGCTTGCGGGTCTAAAATTGGATCGGCATGAGGCGACTGGCCTGGGCGGGGGGATGCGACTCCGGTACGTACCGTAGTGGCGGTTCTGACGGTTCTGATATACTGTAGGGCGACGAGCTGGCGGATTGATGGACAGACGAACGGTTGGACTTGATGCTGGGAGCACCACGGGGGTTGAAAGGGGAGCTATCATTTATTGACGGCTTGCTCGCTGCTCTACTTGCTGGACGTCGGCACTGCTACTTACTTATATTCTACGGAGTCGTGTCGAAGCGATCTCTCAACGTGAGGACGGAGGGTAGTTGTTACCTAGTAGCATCAAACAAACAACATCAATCAGTCAGCCTCTCATAAATCAAAGAGACTGACCAGGAGTACATACCATCATAGTACGGATACGAAGAGGACGACGACGACGATGGAGGCTGCTGCTGTTGAGACTGCGGACGATGCAGTTGTGCGAGGCTGGGCAGCGACTGGATCCCGTGGCCAGGCGGCAAATGGTGCATGGCTTCACTGGGCATCACAGCGGCGCCCATGGCCGTGAGCTGATAGGTCCGTGGAGGCGCTGAAGGCACGTGGCGCGTCTGCCGCTTCTGCACACGACGCTTGGACTCGAGCTTGCGCTGGTTCTGGTTGGCCTTGGCGCGGTGCTTCTCGCACAGATTGTGGAGCTCGCCGTTGCGCTTGACCGCGCGGCCGTTCAGACACAGCTTGTTCCTGTACCGACACAGCGTCTCGTCCTGCACTCCTCCTCCAGCCGCAGCTCCAGGAGCAGCAGTAGAAGCAGAGGAGCCTGGAAGCGGACGAATGGCTTGGTGCTGGGGAGGCTGCTGGGCCTGTAGTGACGGCGGCAGGCCGTTGGGCTTCGTGAGCGAGCTGATGGGCGGCAGCTTGGGCATGGGCTGGATGGGCGTGAGCTCTCGCTCGCTGGCGGCCGTTGGCACGGCCCCGTGCTCCGTCTTGAGGAACTTCAAGGTCTGCGTAGGGGCTTCTAGGACGTCCTGAGACGCGTGAGGCCTCGCGTTTTGATTGTCAGCTCGTGGCGAGTTCTCGTCGCCACTGCTGCTGCTGCTGCTGCTGTTGCCGCTGTGGCTCTGGGAATCGCTGGGCGAGTGGCTCTGGCTGTGCGAGTCACTGTTGTTGTTGCTATCGCGCTTGCGGCTCTGGTCCTCGACCGTCGCGGCGCCGCTGAGAAGGTGCTCGAGCGTCATGGAGTACATGAACGAAGCTCTTGGTGGGTTTAGTCTGTGACTGATTGATTGATGGAATATGGATTGATTGATTGACTGAGCAGATTGATCCCCACCGAGGGCACGACAGGACCGGACCCTGTCGGCCCCCCACTCCACCCACTGTTCCGTGCCCTCCCACTCATCTCACTGATGGGGAGCTTCTGACTGATCTGGGACCCGCGGTAGCGCATAACTGAACCCAGAAACACGGGAACCTTTGATAGAAGATGCAAAAGGTATGCTATAGAACAGGTATCCCGCAATAAATGATGCTACTCTTTGCACAGTTCCTATTCGATATGAAGGTGTATGGCAGATGGCGGGTTCTTTGGACCAGGCGGTTCATCCAGAACGTGAGTCTCTTGACAAAGACGAGCCAGAAAACCTGATTTCTTTGCATTTGGTTGGCGATTCTTGAACACGATTGGACAACAAGAAGAAGTCGATATGGTATATGAGTAGATCACACATTTTGCTTGGGACATCAGAACCAAACTTGACATAGCCAACATACTGATTTAGGATTTAGTGAAGAGATTCTGGGCCAGATGGCCGAGCATAGTGATATCTCTGGATCCTCTGGTCAGTCAAGAAAACGCTGCAGAAATGGGACAGCTTGTGTAATCACGCCCTGAAGGGACTTGATTTTTTAGACCAGCAGCTCCTCGTTTCCAAGAGCGAACACGTGGACTCGATCTGCAAACAACTCGCGCTGCGTACACCAGAGTATCACGCATCAACCCACTCTGCTGATGGGCGTGTGGACCAGTTGTCGGCGCTTGCGATGAACAGAACTCACCTCTTCAACCGTGAGTAGCCGCCCATGCAAACTGACAGCAAGCAGCTCGCCGTCCTTGGCCCTTGGCGTGTTGTTAAGCAGCCACAGCGATCCCCACAGTCGACGGACCGCCGTCGCACAACTCACTCGGTCCTTGGTATGGAGGCGAGTCGCAGTGCTTACCACAGCAACCGCCTGCAAGCAACGCGGGGTTAGCATTCTGGTCAACACCACAGTGAGCGGCCTGCGTCGCTGCTGCTGTCAACTCGCACCCCTCCGTGCCAGTTGAACCACCAGCTTACGGCAACCGCAGTGCCACTCTCACAAACTCCGTACAGTACTTACTGCAATGCTGTACTGTAACTCACATTTTCATTTTTGATGGCAAATCACAACTAACGTTTTTGCTATGGGGCGTGGGGACATGGATCCGATCAGACCCATTGTATGTGTGTTGGCTGTGGCACGGGCGTCGTCCCAGCGTACGCCATCTCGACGTCGGCATGCGCTTCATGCGGCTGACGGAGCTGTTGCTGCTGCTGTTGGTGCTGTGCTTGCAGTTGCTGCTGTTGCTGTTGACGGGACGTCTCGTCGACTGCGAAGAGCCATCGCAGCGTATAAATATCTTCTTCTTTGAGTGCGACGGGCGTACTGGACGGCTCGAGTCCTGCGGTGGCAGGCTTGTCACTCTCGGCGCTTGCGTCGCTGCACGGGGACATGAAGTCCGAGTCCACCATCGTGCCTGGCGAGTGCGGCGAGCTGTAATCGACGGCTTCATCTAGCAGAAAGACTTGGTCTGGATTCGCTGCCAGCGACTCGAGCTGGCGCTTGAGGATCCGCTTTCGCATGTCCAGTCGCCGTTGATTCCGGTTCGCAGCCTCGCGATGGACGTCGCAGAACGTGTGGAGTCCGCCTCGGCGTTTCCGCGCGCGTGGGTTCGTGCACAGCTTGTTCTTGTATCGACAGAGCGTCTCGTCATGATGGTACTGCGCGATGAGGTCCTTGACCTTGGTTCGGCGGCGGCCTGTCGTAGCGTTACCGTTACTGGAGGTGGCCTTGGGCTTGGCGGCGTGTGACTCCGCGGACATGGTCTTCTTCTGTAGGACTAATGGCAAATGTGGTTCTGTGGGCGGCTAGGCAACTAGGCTCGTGCGTGAGGAGCTACAGAGTTGACGCGACGCGAGCCGAGCCGAGGAGATCCGCCTGCTCTCTGGTGCTACGTGCCTCTTCGCGTCCGGCAGCGCCAGAGACGAGCCGCGCCGATGCGAGTAACGCGCATTGACGAGCCACTGCTGGAGAAATCCAGTAGACGCAAATCCACAACGACCCAGAAAAGCGAAGATTTCACGAAGTTAGACAAGATAAAAGCTAGATTTTCTCAGGGGTGGACCAAGTGCCACGCTGCTTGCCCAGCACGAACTGACAGCGAGAGTGGCACGCCAGCCACCGGATCAGACCAGACGAACTTAACGACGACGACAACTATATCTATTTAAACAGGGTATGAGACAATGTAGTATATTTCCACAGCAGCAACCCAATTGACTGATGATGGATTTAGCAACTATCAAGTTGTGCAGGTGACACGCCAACAGGCAGCACGACGTGAGACACCTAGCGGAACCTCTGCGAGCAAAAGGTTACGCCACACAACCAAGAGCGTCGAACCGTGCATACATACAGCAAGTTACTGTATTATGGATCGCAGTATGTAGTGTTCACGTCGACTGCCATGGGAAAGCGGACGACTGGCGAGGGCCACCCTACATCATCCTTGAGGCCGTTGCCGTCTTTAGGTCGCCAGGGCAGAGGGCTATCGATTAGTCACGAAGCTCCGACTCGCGTGGGTGCACCGTCACAGCGTATGTGTGGCTGGCTGGCTGCGTGGGGAGCTACAGTACTCGTCCTGTACGCTACCAGTATTTCCACGATCTGTCCGTAGTAATCACAGGATGATAGAGGGTGCTGTGCTTTGCTGGGTTGGCACCAGCTTTGGTGGCTGTCTTGCATGCAGGATCAGTTTCGTGTGCAGTGAGTTCGTACTGTGCACTTGTGATTCAGTTTCTGTAGTGTAATGTAACGGGCGACTGACCTCGATGCACCAACAACCACGACGAGTCATCGTGGCAGTTGCCATCGGTGGACAGTGACCTGGCATTGCATGCAGCGGGTCTGGCGTTGGCCAAAGAATCAAGTGGAGCTCCTGTAGAGAAGAGCCACGATGAACGAACGCAGCGAGTGTAGCCATTCGGCTTGTAATCGGGATGCCCACGACGCGCTCTTACAGGATGCGAGGCGCTGGTGACAGCTCGACGTCATCTTCGCTGCTCGAAAATCGTCGTCCGCAATATGTGTGTCCCAATGATGAGAAGAAGGATCGATGGCATGGGGTGTGCTGACTGAGTGTGCTGAACGCGACTGGAGAGTGCCGGTTCGCAGGTAAGGATCCGCGTCTGCAAGAACTCACTATCGCGTAGGACTTCGGTCAACACCATCGACGCTGTATGTACCAGATCACGCAGACGATACAGTCCTGTGAGTGGTACTGTAGGAATGTGTGGAGGGAGTTCAGTAGCAGTCTCTGGAGGACGCTGTATCCCTTCGAGTTCTAGAGTACTGTAGCTGCGTCAACGGGGTTCCGAAGTTTCAGGCGTAATACAGTGGACAGTATTTGATTGTCCTCACTTCAACGGCATGATACACACGACTGCGCTTGCTACTAGATGAGTCACTTTCATTTGGTGAGAATTTGGGGCTAAACTTCGGTTCATGAATGGTATTGTACAAAGCGGAGGCGATGTGGGGTCACTCACTGCGGTCGGAAGACGGCGTTCGTGTGATCGACTGCGGCCTCAGCATGGTCCGGCTCGCCGAACAGACTCACGAGGACGTCGACGTCTTCCTCGAGCAGCCCAATCGGTCGCGGATACGGTTCCACTGCGACTGTGGGGGCTAACGCAGGCGGCGTCACGACGAGTGACGGATCCAGTTCGTGTGCGGCCTGGATGGTCTCGTAGTACGAGAGGATTGACTGGTGCTGGCGACGTTCCACGCGCTTCTTGCTGTCCAGCTTGCGCTGGTTCCGGTTGGCGTTCTCGCGGTGCTCCTCGCAGAACGCGTGGAGTCCGCCTGTGCGCTTTTTCGTTCGTGGGTTTGTGCACTTTTTGTTGGAGTATCGACAGCGTAGCTCCTCGCTCACGGCCGGCTCTTGGTTACCGTGGTCCTCGCCCATAGCGGCGTCCTGGGGCAGGCTGTCGGCAGTCTTGACCTCCTCGTCGAGGGACAGAAGGCTTTGGTCGTCGGCCATGTCGATGTCCATTTGCTGGTGTTCCATGCTCAGTTGTCGTTGTGGTGCTGCCTCGCACTGCATGCTTTCTAAGTGAATCTGGATGTGAGATCACACCCACTCGCTGACTAGCTGTTGCTGTAGCTGTAGCAGTGCCTCACCGACACCTACAGTAGGTGCATTTTCTTGGACCCAACGCTCAGCTCAGAGTACTGCAGCAGTGTAGTGGACTATCGGGATCATCATCTCAGAGCATGGAATTGTAGTATACGACGTATGCGGTGTTGTTTCTATCAGTAGTAGCCTTGAATTCAGTGAGATAAAGGCCAGAGAGCGCCGATGTATCTGGTGACACGATAAGATCTCTCGGAATCCAGTAGTCGGCAGGACGTCGCATCCATTTCCTCAAACCTCTCATAATGAATTATGCGAAGACTGGAAAATGCCAGCTCATTATTGTCAGAGGGAAGGTTATACCTGTAACAATTGATGCCATGTTACAGTTGCAGCATTGAAGGCGCTTGATTCTTCGATGCTCCCCATCAAACCCTCTTGAACGCCTGACTCTTGATCAGGGGGGATTACAAGCACGTAGATGGCAAAGCCTGTGCATGTACGTTGCACAAGCGTATCCAGTGCGAAGTGCCCTGCGCAACAGTGCGCCGTTGGCTCGCAAACGCGATTGTTACCGGAGGCATAGGGGGAGTCGAGCACAGGATTCTTCACCACGTGTCTCGTGCGTGAATCAAGCGGTGGTGTTGTATCTAGTGAGAATCCGAGCGAGGAACAGGCCGCGCATGCACTGGCGTGAGGGATTATTAGTTGATGGCTAGGATCCTTCGATGCTCTGTAAAGGTCACAGTGCAAATCACCAGACGCGACAGATCCAAGAGGATTCCTTTGGGTGGACTTCTACAAAAATCAGCGAGAGGGGTGGCCGTGTATCAGCGTGAGCACTGCAATCAGCACGGTGCGTCACGAGATGGGATATCTGCCGTGAGAACCCCTGGTTGACCAGTAGGGACTGGGTACTCCAGGGCTTCAACTTGGATACAGACGAAACCGTTATATTTCTGAAAAATTCCGTCACGAGTAACCCGGAAAATTTCCGATATATTTCGGGAAATGTTTCCATGTACTGCTTTAGTGGCAAATCAAATCAACCCACCCCATCTGTCTGGTCAAGCGGATGTCCGCTCCGCGTCCCCTCCGCTCCGCTCCTCTTGGACCAGCCAACCAAGAGTCTTGGTTGGCTCCACGCCTGCGTTTTATCAGTCCGCTCCGCTCCTCCACCATCACTCACTCCGCCCTCTTTGATCCCAGCGCTCTTTGATCCCGGTTGTGTTTCTGATGTCCGAGGTTTTCATCCAATCGGGGTCCTCTGATTGAAACTGGTGGTCGGTGACCTCCTCTCTTCGTGGTCCACTGATTTTCACTGGTGTTTCCGAGCCAAAATCAAGCGAAAAGGGGGGTCGACATCGACACGAAGCCACCGCTCGCTGTGGGGAGCTCACTTTCGATTTTAGAAACCCAAGTTCAAGATGTCGGAGAAGCAGCACTTGTCGCTCGTTGTGTGCGGCCACGTCGATGCCGGTAAGTCGACCACGACCGGCCACCTGATCTTCAAGCTCGGCGGTATCGGCGAGCGTGAGATGGCCAAGCTCCAGGCTGAGGCCGACGCCAAGGGCAAGTCCTCGTTCGCGTTCGCGTACTACATGGACACCTGTAAGGAGGAGCGTGAGCGTGGTGTGACCATCCAGTGTAACACCAAGGAGTTCTTCACCTCGAACTACCACTACACGATCGTGGATGCCCCTGGCCACAAGGACTACATCAAGAACATGATCACTGGTTCGGGCTCGGCTGATGCCGGTCTGATCCTCGTGCCAGCCGAGAAGGGTGGTTTCGAGGCCGCCATCGCCAAGGCTGATGCCAAGCTCGGCGTCGATGAGGGCCAGACCCGTCAGCACGCGCGTCTGCTCTTCCTGCTCGGTATTGAGCAGATCATCGTCGGCATCAACAAGATGGACTCGTGCGACTGGTCGGAGACCCGTTACAACGAGATCAAGGAGGAGTTCATCAAGATGGTCACCGCCATTGGCTTCAAGCCAAAGCGTGTGCCAGTGATCCCATACTCGGGCTTCAACGGCGACAACCTCGTGACCAAGTCGGACAAGTGCCCATGGTACAAGGGATGGAAGGCCAACCTCAACAAGGACACGACCATTGAGGGCTTCACCATCCTCGACGCGCTCGACAAGCTCATCAAGCCGCCAGCCCGTAACCCAGAGGGTCCTCTGCGTCTTCCAGTCTCCAACATCTACAACATCAAGGGTGTGGGACAGATTATCTGTGGCCGTGTCGAGCAGGGCACTGTCCGCCCAGGTGACATTGTCGGCTTCACGCCGTCGGGTCTCCGCGGCAAGAAGATGTTCCAGATCGAGCAGCACCACAAGCAGCTTGCGGCCGCCGGCCCAGGTGAGAACGTCGGTATGTCGATCAAGGGTATCTCCAAGGACGAGAAGGTTGAGGTCGGTGACGTCATCTACCTTGAGAAGGAGGGCATCCTGAAGCCAGTCAAGAGCTTCACGGCCATGGTCTTCGT
>JAADXE010000579.1:0-20827 GCA_023337545.1 Pythium coloratum | reverse complement strand
GTCGACCGCGAAGTCGAGCTCCAGATCGAGCACGGCAAGAACATCTTCGTCAAGCTGATTGCCGTCGGCGGTGTGAGCAAGACCGATGGCACTCGCGACGTGATCTTCGAGTTGAACGGCCGTCAGCGTGTGATCAAGGTCGCCGATGAGAACGCCGGTGTGACCGCCATCACCAAGCCAAAGGCGAACCTCGCCGTGGCTGGCTCGGTCGGCGCGCCGATGCCGGGCGTCGTGCTCGAGGTCAAGGTGAAGCTGGGCGAGCAGATCAAGGCCGGTGCCCCACTGGTGGTGCTCAGCGCCATGAAGATGGAGACGGTCGTGGCCGCGCCAGTGTCGGGCAAGGTCAAGGCGATCCACACGATCGTGGGCGACAACATGTCGGCTGGTGACCTCATCGTCGAGATCGACGAGACGGGCAACGCCGTCGAAGAAGAGTAAGCAGCACGCAACCGAGCCAGAAGAAAAGAGAACACACGAGAAGATCGCACGGCTGTGCATGTGAACAAGGACTGTAGCAGTAGCGCCGTCGTGAGTGAAAGGAACTGCGAGAGGCCCTTAGCGCCCTCAGATACCAAATGTAAAAAGCGGATTGTCTGCCATATCGAGCGTGTTTTGTTTTGGTTTTACGACAAGGTTTTCGATTGGACGTGTGAAGTGGGAGCGTTGAATAGGATTTGATCATGCGCACTACTACGTATGATAGTACTACCTAACTTCATACGACTCACTCACTGGGTCTCCCGACGGCTCTCGTGGTTTGGTGGACTGGACTCTTGTTTACTTTCTTCCTGGACAGTGCTCGTGGCTGTATATGCAATAAAGCACGCGGGTCTTGGTGGATCCACGCGGCATTTGGGGTTCTCTTCTTCTTCACAGGTGATGGCAGTTGGTCAATCGATCTCGTGGATCGAATGTGGCTCTATCGAAATGGTCTCGTGCTAGCTGGGGGTTAGTTACGACCCACGGCGATCACCAGCGTCTTCTTGTCAACCTTGCGCGCCTCCGTTACCTTCAGGTTGCGGTCATACTCGAACTTGATGAGCTGCGGACGGCCCTTGAGCGCCATGTACTCAAACGTGTCGGCAAACTTGACAGGCAGGTCGCGACCCGACGCGTCCTTGAAGCGCTTGCGCAGCACAGTCACGAGCTCCGTCTTCTGCTCCACAGCCATGAGGATGTCAAACTCCGTCTTGACTTGGATCACGACGTAGTTGTCCGGCAGCGTGCTCATCACGATGCCGGACACGCGCGACATCTCGATCACGCGGCGTTCCTTCGGCTGGTGGATCTTGTCGGCCTTGAGGTTGTAGATCTGCTTCTCGCCCACAAGCAGCACACGCGTCTGGTGCACGAAGCGCTCGTTCACCTTCTCGACCTGGGCCGCGAACAGCAGCTTCTGTGGGCCGCGCTGGTTCAGGATCGACTCGTACGCTGGGTATTGCTTGACGTTGATGTAGTCACCCAGGTACGGACGGTCAAGCGTGTTGCGGCGACGCTTCTTCTTGCCGAGGAAACGTTCGAACTCGGTACGCACACCCAGCAGCGCGACCTTGCACGACTTCCACATGTCCCGCGTGAGCTGCTTACGGGTCTTGAGACCACGGTAGCGCTTGCTGAACACGATCTGCGCCTGCTTGAGACGCAGGAACGAGCGGCGGTGGTGGGCCGCACGCACGAAGCTCTGCGCGAAGATGATCTTGTTGGTCTTCTCATCGTCCGCGAGCTGCTTCGACAGGCGGTTCTCCGGCTTGAGCAGCTTGCCCGACACGGCGTCCCACGTCGCGTACAGAGTCGCGATCTTCTCCTTGTCGTTGGCACCGATGCGGCGCTTACGGCGGTCCTGACAGTTGGACGAGATCGCCTTGAACGCGTTGCTGAGCTCCTTCTCGGCGGCGATGAACTTGACCAGCGAAAGACGGTTCTGTGGACAGGCACAGTGGTGAGTATCTGTTCAGTAAGATGGGACCCATTCAGCATGCACATACCTTGTAGCGGCGCCAAGCGTTCTCGATGATGTTCACAATGCCCGGAATCTTGTTCTCGCGCAGGATCTCAAGCGTCGACAGCGCCTGCGGGTGGCGCAGGAAGATCTTGTTGCGACCGAGCGCGTAGCAGCCGAGCGAGTTGGAGTCTTCCTCGAACTTGACCAGCTCGCCGGTCTCTGGGTCCTTGATAACCACTTCAGCAGACGTGAGCAGGTCCACAGCAGCCTTGCGCTGTTAAAACAATAAACAATAGAACGAGTTCCGTCAGGTTGGCTGTCATCGTGATGAAGGTGAGTACCAGAGGGGGTACGTACCATCGAGTGGGCCTTGACGGTCGGCCAGGTCTCCTTCGACAGGAAGCGGTAGCGCTTGACGAACGTGGCGTAGGTCTCACGGTAGCAGAAGCCCTGACGACGCACGCGCAGGTTCTCCACGAGACCCAAGTAGCTCACCTGCTCCTTGATGATAGCCTCGTCGGCGACCAGCGGCTGCTTCTTCTCGTTTGGCTTGATGCAGCGGATGTAGTGCGGGTTACAGCCTTCAAGCTTCTTCAGCATGGACTGGACCTGCGCACGGAACTGCTGCGACGTCGATGGCGGACGCTTCTTCTTCTCTTCGTCCGTGCGCTTGTCGTGGAACACTTCGCGCACGAACGGCACCGTGGACTCGTTCATGGACTTGTACATGTCGTTGAAGAACGTGTCGACGTTGGACTCGAAGAACAGCGTCACGTCGTACTCGACCTTGCCGGCGTAGTGGACGATCGTGAAGTGCGGGCCCTGGATACGCGAGCGGATGTAGTGCTTGTGGGCACTGTGCGACGCGTTGTAGCGCTCAATGAGCTCGAGCGTCGACAGACGCGCGATGGCGCACTGCTCGTCCAGCAGCGGGAAGATGCCGTGGATCTTGGGGTCCTCAATCAGGTCGCACACGCTCTGGTTGTTGAGGTACTCGACTGGCTGCCAGCTCACGGCCTCGCGCTTGTACTCGTCCTGCTCGGCACGCAGCGTCTGCGCGATGAACAACTGCTGCAGCTTTTCGTTCACGTAATTGATGCAGAGCTGCTCGAAGGCGTTCACCTCGAAGATCTCGAAGCCGTAGATGTCCAAGATGCCGATGCTGCTGGCCACGTCGCGCTGGTTGCACGTCACGTTCGTGTTGATGCGTGCCACGATCCAGTTGAAGATGTTGTCGTACATGGAGCGCGCGATCGAGTCCACGACCTTCTTGGCCTGGCGCTTGTCAAACAGCACCTTCTGCCACTCGCCGTAGATGTTCAGCATGCGGAACGTGATCATCTCCTCGAGGCTGCTGACGTCGAGACCGAGCAGCTCGGCCGCCGTCTGCAACGCCTCGCGACTGGCCTCGTCCACCTTCGCGCACTTGTTGTGGGCTTCGTCCGTGGTCTCCACGAAGCGGATGTTGCCGATCCAGAGAATCGCCGCGAGCTGCTGGAAGATCTCGCGCTGCTCCTCTTCCGTGATGCCGACGGCCGACATGTTCTGGCGCACGACCGCGAAGTTGGCGCCGTCGTCCACGCCCTCAATGCGCGCGTCCGTGTTGCTGAGGAAGTCGTAGTCCTCGGCCGCCAGCAGCTTCCAGGCCACGCGCTCGTCGTCACTTGCGCCCGCGAGAAGCTGGTAGAACGCGTGGAAGTTGCGCTCGCCCTCGGCCTGGTAGATGATGCGGCTGCGCTCGAGCAGGTAGTTGTCGATGTAGCCGCCGATGACCTGGCCCAGGCGATTGAGCTGCAGCACGATGTACTTGCCGAAGCGCGACGAGTTGTTGTTGCGGATGGTCTGCGCGTTACCAAAGGCCTCGAGCACGGGGTTGGAGCCCCAGAGCACGTCGGTCACGTGCGTGATCTTTTCGTCGAGCTCCTGGCGCTGCGCGACCGACATGCGGCGGTTGGCGATGGCGGCCGAGCGCGCGCGGTTGCGCGTGGACACGGTCGTGAGGTACTGCATGACGTGCTTGGACGTCTCGGTCTTGCCCGAGCCCGACTCGCCCGTGATGAGCAGGCTCTGCGCGTTGCCGAAGCGCATGAGGTCGGTGTAGGCCGACTCGGCGATGGCAAACGGGTGCGGCTCGCTCAGGTGGAGCTCCTTGCCGCTGAACTCCTTGATCCAGTGGGTCGCGTAGATGGACGACTTGTCGACCTTACTCGTGAGCAGCTTGTACGGGTTCACGGCGATGAGCACGGGGCCCAGGAACGTGTAGATCTCGCTCTGCTTGTAGCGCTGCACGAGCTCCTTGACCACATGGGTCTCATCGACCTCCTCGATCAGAAGCAGGTCCTTCATGCGGAACAGAACAGCGCAGAACGGAAACGCGGAGTAGAGTGAAGCGGAGCGGAGGGGAGAACAAGAATCGAAAACAACAAGGCCGAGTGTCGAGCGAGCGTCTTGGGCAGAAGAGCAAGGAGGCGGGCGTTGAGGGGGAACGCTCCAGGCGGAGACCTCGCACACACGCAGGAGGAGGAGGAGGAGGAGGATGGAAGCTTCAGGAGGGAGGAGGGGAGGAGCTCCTGCGACGGGGAGGGATGACCTCTTCTACGATTGGGCAACATCGTGGTGTCGCAAAGGGGAGTGCCTCTTGATCAGGGAGGGACACATCTGGGGCGCCAGTTAGAAACGGTAGCGTTGGGTTTCTATTAGAGCCGTTGACACGCGGCTTGCGGTTGAAGTGCATCGAGCCTGGCAGGAGGGTGGAAGTGCTTCTGCCACGGGTTAGGGCTGTGTATCAGCACGCAAAAAGGCACGAATCGTGAGGGAATCTCGACGGAACTGTCACGAATGTCGAAAATTCCATACGCCTGGGTTCACTCGCTGGAGTGACGGACAGCTTGTCCGACAGGAGGCTTCGGCGACAAAGCGAGCATCAGTGCTGGAAACAAACGTCGTTGCCAGTATTCGCACAGCATTTGAAAATGCTGTTGAGAACAAGTGTTCGATCAATGCATGACTGTTCTTGGGCGAGAATTTGTATTTGCACCGTCGAGAGGATCAAACGAATGTCACTAACTATGTAGCCATTAGCCACAGCTAATACTCGTCAAGGATTGGCTAGAAATGAGAAAAGCCGTTACCGATTGGTCAGAACGAGCGGGTCTTCTCCTGTCATCGACTTCCATTTCACAAACGCGAACATCCGACACCTCCAGCAAGAATGGGCCAGACTATTTCCACGCCAGGCGCTGCGTACGGCGTCACGTACTCTGCGAACGACTACCAGCTCGCTATTGAGCTCACGAAGGAGCTGGAGCATGTGCTCCACTCGCAGTTCGGCACCGAAGGTCGTGGTCTCCACGAGCGACTGAGCGCCGTCGAGCCGCAATTGATGCCTGTCACCGTGCGCTCGATCCGCTACCTCGCCAGCCAGCGGAACGCGCTCATCCATGACCGCAGCGTGAGAGCCATCGAAGACAGAGCCAAGTTCGTCGGCCGATTCGAGAGCGCCATGCGCGAGCTACGCATCGTCATTGATAAGAAGAATGCGGCGTCCTCCACGCAGGATGGTCCGACCAACTGTATCATCTCGTAGACGAGCCCCCACTGTAAAGCACCAACCCAACCACGATCAATCACACTAGTCATAAAAACCGTGTTTGTAATCTCTACTTGCGGTACACCTCAGCGATGTGGTGCTTGAGAGCATTCAGGTGCTTGTTGCAGTCTTCCTGGGTCGTCAGCGGCGAGCACATCAAGTAGACGACGTTGCCCAGCGCACGCGCGTAGACGTTGTTTTGACGAAGCACCCTGATCAACGCCTGAGCCTCCTCCGACGCGTAGCCAGCGTTCGCCGACTCGAGCTCCACGCAGAACACGGTGCCGACCTCAAAGGCACGGCTGACGCTCGGCAAGCGCGAGATCTCGGCAGTCATCGTCGTGTCCCAGTAGGAGCGAGCTTCACCCGCAGTTGACTTCACCTCGCGGCCACGGTTGAAGATATCGTACATGTCGAGCGCTGTCAAGGCGGCCGCGCAACCCATTGGGTGCGCCGTGAAGGAGTGGCCGTGCAGCAGCGCGTCGCCCTTCGCGTCTGCGTAGAAAGTGCTGAAGACTTCTTCGGACGCGAGCGTCACGGCCAGCGGCACCACGCCGCCAGTGAGGAGCTTCGCGTAGCAGGAAACGTCTGGGTTCACGCCCAGAAGGTCCCGGCCCGACTCAACTCCGAGGCGCCACCACCCAGAGAAAACTTCGTCGAAGATCACGGGAATGTTGCGCGCGCGGCACTCATCCACGACGACGCGCTGGAAAAGAGGATCCACCAGCACCATGCCTCCGGCACCGATGAGCACTGGCTCGATCAGCAGCGCGCCGATGGCTGTCGCGTCGTTTTCCGTGCTGTCGATCATTCGGTTCACGTACTCGCGGTACGTCGCCTTGAGTGAGGCATCACGATTCTCAAAGTCGAAGGCCGACGCGAAAGAATCGAAGGTCTCACCTGACGTTAGCTGCTCACTGATTTCGCCATCCAGAGTCACAACGTAGCGGCCGTCACGCAGCGCGAGCGACGGTGTCTTGAGGAACGCGGCCTGAGGACGGTACCACGGGTGCTGCTTCTCGTTGTAAACACTGGGTTCCGCGATGTTCATCACACCGAGCGTGTCTCCGTGGTAGCAGTTGGCCTGAGCAAGCACCACGAGCTTCTTCTTGCTGCCGTCGACGGCGCTGAAGTCGCTGTAGTTGAGCTTACGATCCGCGAGGTACTTGCGGAAGGCCATCTTCAAGCCGACTTCCACCGCAGTCGATCCATCGTCAGAAAAGTACACGCGCGACGCCCAGTCCTTGCCGACCGTCTTGATGAGCTTCTCCGCGAGACGGAATGCTGGTTCGTGCGCGTTCTCAGGGAACATGACGTGGCCGTAGCGGCCAGCCGTGTACGCCAGCGCCGTCGCCATCTTGCTGTTGCCGTGGCCGATGCCCTGCGTCCACCAACTCGCGCAGGCATCAAACATCGGCTCGAGTTCGTTCTTCTCGGCGTTTACGGTGCAAAACTCGTCTCCGTGGGCCGAATCGATGAGCGAGAGACCGCCGTACTTCTTGTGCTGAGTGAACGGCCACCAGAAGACCTGCTCCGCTCGCTCTCGCATCTCACTGAACGTCTGCTGACGCGCCTTGTGGAACTTGTGAAGCTGTCCCACGACGGCGTCAAACGCCGCATCATTCGCGAGGAACCAGTCATCGAGCGGCTCCGGCTGTGGAGGAACGGCGCCCATCGTGAACAAGGGGATGCCGAGTTCCTTGGCCTTGGGCTCGATCGCTTCAGCGTTGTCCAGACCGTCCTGCTCAATCAGGCAGATAGCAACGACGTCGTAGCCACGGATGAGCAAGCTTTCAAGCGCAGACACAGTCGTGGAAATACCACCGAGCTTGCCGTCTCCAACGAGCACGACTGGCAGTCGCAGGCCACGGTACACATCCGCCTGGAACAGCATCGACGCCGATGGACTGCACACGCCGCCAGCGGTCTCCACGAGCACCAGCGAGTGGTCCGACTCGCTCTGGTTGATCTGGTCAATGCGCTTGGTGAGCGCCGTGATCATCACCTCGTCTGAGACCGTGTAGCCTTCCTTCGCAGCCGCCAAGTGTGGTGACACCGCCGTCTGCCAGGAGAACAGCGTCTCACACGACAGCAGCTCGGAGCCAGCGTGCTTGGTGACGAAGCCAGCATCGCCGATGAAGCCCGCGTCGGCTGTGCCCGTCTGAAGCGGCTTGATGTAGCCCACGCGCGAGTTGGTGCGGACGCCGGCGCGGCAGATACCAGCCGACACGATGGTCTTGCCGACGTCCGTGTTGGCGCCGAAGACCTGGAAGATCGGCGTCTTGAGAGGCAGGCGGTGGACGCCACTCGTGCGCAGGTTCTTCTGCTGTCTCGCCAACGACGAGGAGCCGTCCGCCTCTGGAACGAGGCCGATGTGGAAGGCGCGCGCACTCACTGCCGGCGGCTGCAGGGCGTGGAGATGGCGCTGCGAGCGCAGCGTGCGCTGTAGACCGAGAAGACCACGAGCCATTGGGGATGACGGAGGCAGAGCAGATTTGCAAGTGACGGTGATGGAGGAAGGCACGCGCGAATGAATGACGGCAGGCGGCGGGGAGGGTGACGCTGCGCAAGTGAGCTGTTGACCTTCGCGTTCGTAAGCTGTTGGGTTTGTGACATGCGCATCACTCCCTCGATCCAGTGGCGCTGATGAAAATTTATATTTGTCATCTGACTTCATCACCACTGGGTGAACGAGACAGACAGGGTATCAAATTCCGAAGTATGAGTTGGAACTTCAATGGCCCATTGGGTTCGTCTGGTCCACACGAAATGCCGGAGCTCCTCACTTTGGCTGGCAACATGTCAAGGCGTCAGTGTCAAGTGGCACAGACTGTTCATATCGCAGACTGATTGGCGAGAGATCAGCTCATGTTGCGTCAACACTAAGACTTACTGTATTGAGGCTTTGTGGCTTTGTGGGGCATGGGATTCGAGGAGGATTGGCTTGGCGGCACCGCCAAGAAAACGTTGCCTTAGTCCTCGGCAACACCTGCGTGTACTGTACAAATCTAACAACAACACAACCCACTTCGTTCCGCCACTACTTCTACTTGTTGGATGTTAGTCAAGCGGCTTGAAGTCCATCTTGCTATGCTTGCGCAGACACTTTGTCCCGCAGTAGATGAACTGGAACTTGGTAAAGTACTCGCCGACGATCGGCTCGAAGTAGTTGGCACAGATACTGCACTTGAGAAAATGCTTCGGGATCGGCGCCGCTTCTGGTGGCGAGTACCACACCAGCAAATACAGAGGATTCTGGCACGTGAGCTGCTGCCACTGCGCTGCTGAGAGACCATGGCGTCGAACAAGTCGGTTCTTGAAGTGATGCAATGCGTACGCGAAGCCTCCGCCGCCGTAGCGTTGGAACTGGACGCGCTGGTGCACACCCGACGAGACCAGGAGCTGGTTGACGAGTCCATGCTCCTGAATGAGGAATGCGACGCATTCAGCGATGGTACTGGACCGAGGAGGTTCACTGGTGAAGTCGATGGACGCGTAGGTTGGGTTGATGACCACGGTCTCGCTGACAGTATCATGTCCGATCATGTCGAACGAAAGCACGACGCCTCGTCGTGACAGCTCGAGGAGAAATTGGCGTCCTTCGGCGGTCTCACTCCACAGATCAGCATGGCAGACCACGACCCGCTCACCAGTAGCTCCCTTCGCGACAAGATCATCGACCCACTCAAGGATGCGCCGCTGTACTGCACGCTGCTGCGAGGTCCAGGTAGACGCTCGTTCAGAAGAGAACGACAGGAACACGGGGGCACCGGTGTTGGCTTGAGCCTGAACGACATTTATATGAAGATTAGTGACCCTGGAGCCTTACCGTAAGAACCCTGAAGAAAGATACGTACGAGTGCGAGTGCGTCAATCAATGCATCTTCAAAGTTGGATCTGATGCCTTGCTGCAGATGGACTTGCTGGTAGATAACGCCAGCGCATCCCTCGGACTGCGCCTCCCCAGCACCGAACATGAGCTCAGTCTCCATCGACTTGGCCATGCGCTCTCGTCGATCCAGCACAGACAACGCCGTCGGCCATGACGATGCATCTTCTTGCTCGAACGACGTACTCGCGATGACGTGCAGGTCCAGACGCTCCGCCAGACGTCGGAGTTTCGCGAGATCCCTTCCTTCCCGGTGGCTTGTGACGTCCACAAACACACCCTTGCCCGGCGCGGCCTCCGTCAGCAGCTCAACCTCACGAAACACTTCGTCTTCGCGCTGCATCACGAGGTTACATCCACCAAAAGCTGTGGGGTCGACGCGTAACTCGTGGAGCTGCTCCGGTCGAACGTCGTTGGACTCCCTGTGTGATTGCGTTGCCACATGAAGAGACCCAGGCGCTGTATCTGGGTCAATCGCTCGGCTCGAATAGACGCTGTGGAATGCGCGCTCGTGTGGCAGCACCCAAGCCACGCTGTCGACGTCGCAGGCCACGGCGCCACGCACGGTCATGAGCTGCTTGCTCGCCATTTTGGTTCACTGTCAGTTCAGAGATGGGGATTCCGTCGTCAGAGGATCCATCCTTTTCAGCCAATTACAGCCAAGCAAAAATTTGACATTCAGGAAGTCCAATTTGTTGGGAGCTTCGCACGTTCACGATCGCTGCACACACTGGTGCCACCACTGCAATGACTGCGGACTCGTGCTCTGAACTCTAGCTCTTTTGGCACGCCAGTGGTTACACAGTGCGAAGTGCCGCCTGCACTTTCTCAATCATTCTGACTCTCAGATTGCAGGGAAGACACTTGAACAAGTGACCACGTTAGCTGAACTAAAGGAAACACTATATTTATGAATGAGCTGGTGGGCCTCGTGGGCTTTGCGGTTGTCTCTCTTGGTTGTGTGGCGGGCGTCTCTCATCTTACAAAATCTGGTCGTAGCTAATCTATATACAATACCGCGTCTCATCCGTGTCTCTTTCGTTGGTGATGAATTATACTGCTGCCGTGGGGTTTGTTCGTGGGCTCACACTTCGTGACGAAGACGAGTCCTCGCCTTCGATACTGTTGCTGCTGTTGTCTCGACTCGACGAATCGCCCAGTGATGCCTTCTTCTTCAACTGGTCCACGACAAACTGAGGGAAGTAGCTCCGGTTGCTGCGAGACGACGAGCCGCCTCGGACGTCTTCCTGTTGCGCCTTCGCGTCCTCTTTCTCGTCCGTTCGTTCGACCTCGAGCCCTTCTGGACGACTGCCCATCGTGTGGCGAAGCTTAGTGCTACCCGTGTGACTGAGGCTGTGGCCGTGCTGGTTCGAACGATGCGCGTGTGCACGATGCAATGGGTTCTCGTGCAGAGAGTGGCGAGGAGCCATCCCTCGCTGAGACTTCTGGGTCTGCAGCAGCTTCTTGGCCTCCTGGTCCTTCTTCTGCTGTTCCTGAAGCCGCTTCTTCTCCAACGCTTCGACGTGCTTCGCGTGCTCACGCTCGAACTCGGTAGTAAAGTTGGCAATGTGGGTCAGCAGCACATCCAGCTCCTCACTGGTCTCTTCCTCTTCGAAGTATTCCAAGAAACGCGATTTCTAATATTTTCACACAACGGCAATCACACAATCAGTACCAACGGCCCTCTCCTAGAGACACCCAGCAGATGAGCAACGTACGCATTCCATCAGCTGATCCAGCATGTTCTGCAGTGCTTCGACCTCACGCTCCACCTCGGCAGCGAAGTTCTTCAAGATCAGCGCCCCGAGCTCAGCATCCGCGTCGCCTCCAGCTGGAACCACCGCCTGAAAAAAAACCAAAACATACAAACCAATGAGAACACGGATGCCAGTAACCCTCATAGCAAAGCGGTTCGCGTACCTGTGCTTCGTGGGTGAGTGACTTGACTCCTTCCTCCAGTGCCCGCTTCTCGGCAAAGAGGGATGAGATCGAAACCTTGCAACACTTCTGGATCAGGTTGATCTGCTGCGGGAATCGTCCCAGTTGAGGGATGTCACGTTCGATACTCTGGACGACGTATTGCAGGAACGTAACGCCGCCTGTGAACGCCTTGGTCTGGGACAACTTGACGAGCGAGTTCAACGAGAAACCGCCCACACTCACAGCACGCGTGTCGTCCGTGCCGAAATTCAGCAAGTTGCCCGTCTGCAGGATGTAGATGAATAGTTGCTGGAGAGCCGTGCTGCAGCAGACTTGGTTCACGCCTCGAATGACCAAGTTGACGGACTCGCGCAGCTCGTGGACACGCGTCGGGAACTCCTGCTTGAACACGAGGCAGCCGAGTTTCTCCTTGAACCGTGGAATGTTACGAACCTCCACGAGAAACTTCTCGGCTGCACCAATGAGCGAGTCGTCACCGTCGAAGTTATCGATCGTGACCTGTTCCTGCTGATCGGGCCACATGTCCATGAGCGACTGAAGCTGAGCCGTCGATAGCACCGTCGGGTTCAACGCCAGAATTTCTCGTTTCAGCTCTGGAAAACTCAGCTTGACACGAGCCAACGTGATGGCGATATTCTGCGACTTCTTCATGTCGATCAGATACATCACTTGCTTCTTAGCTTGCTTGCCCCCGGCCGCACCAGCCTTCGCTGCGCCTGCATCCGCTGGCTTCGCTTTCGTAGCCTCCTTCACGAACAACTTCTCCAGGATCTCTTTACTCTCCTTCGACATTTTCACTTGAGTCAGCGCCGAGTCGTCGTCAAGCGTCAGGTTCCAGAGACTTTCACGTTGAGAGTCTCGTGACTCTTGCCGCTTCACCTCCCAGTGCAGCTTCTTGCGGATGATGTTCGCCTTCTTCACCAATGGAGCTGGTGGAAGTCCACCTCGACTAGCCGCTGGTGCTGCTGTCGACTGAGCAGCTCCTCCCGCGACGAGTGGCCCGTCCAGTTCACGTGGGTCAATGCCGCCCATGCGCATCTTGTGCTCCACAGCACCGCGTGGCAGTCCCATCTTGAGCATCTGGAAGTACTGCGCGTACTTTTCACGATGAGCCGCAATTTCCGCCTCGGTCGGTCCAGCAGGGACGGCTTTCTTCTTGGGCTGTGGAGGACCGTCGAGCCATGCAGTGTCGACGCCTTCCATGAGCATCTTCTGCACGACTGCTCCGTGCGGCAATCCCATCTTGAGCATTTGCTGGTACTTCGGCATCTTGGCATTGTACAGCTTGAGCGCGGCGACAAACTCTGGATCCTGGTCATCAGCCACTGTGGCGCTGGGCTTCGGGTCTTTCGGCAGCGGCTTGGACAGGTCAAAGTCGAGAACTGCAGGATCCACGCCTTCGCGACGCATTCGATGTCGTACAACTTCTGGAGCTTGGCCGATCTTCAGCATCTTGATGTAGGAGCTGTACTTCGGGTGGTCTCTGAGCGGTGTGTTCGCATGCTCGTCCTCTGGTTCTCCCTTAACTGCCGGCTCAGCGGCAGGTGTTGGTGCAGGTGTTGGTGCTACATCCCTCGCGGCCGCTTGTCGCTTCGCCATCATCTCAGCAAGTGGGTTCGCTGGTGGTGCCGCTGCTGCTGCGCCACCCTGACGCTTGGCCAGCATTTCAGCCAGCGGGTTCGCCAGTGGCTTCGGTCCACTTCCTTCACCGCCGCCGCCGCCACGCTTCGCTAGCATCTCAGCAAGTGCTTTGCCACGCGGATCGCTCGCTGGAGACTCAGCAGCAGACGAACGTGGAGGCGCGCGCTTGGCCAGCATGTCGGAGAGCGCGTTGTTCTTCTTCATTGGCGCTGAAGTGGCTGAGTCGCCGCCGCCAGTTCGTCGAGCCAGCATCTGCGCGAGCGCGTTGGTCTTTGGATCAGCGTTTTCCTTGTCACTAGCTGGTTCTGACGCAGCGACCGGAGCAGCCTGCGAGCGAGACGAAACTTGGCGTCGAGCCAGCATCTCAGCCACTGGGTTCGCCTGCTTGGGCTTGTCCTTCACTGTTGAATCTCCTCCTCGCTTCGCCAGCATCTCCGCCAGCGCGTTCTTCCGGACGTCACCACCAACTGTGTCATTTCCTGGAGGTGCTGGATGTGGAGCCACGCGCTTCGCAAGCAGATCAGCAATTGCTCGGCTCTTGGAGTCGCTGTGGGTCGCTGGTTTTGTCGTGGAGAGCCCGCCGCCGCTGTGTCCGTTCCGCTGAGCCAACAGCGCCTGTAACGCGGGGTTTTCTGTTCGCTTTTTCCGCACCGTCGCCTTCGGGGATATTGACGAAAGCTCCGTCGCTGACTGGGATGGCTGCCGCTTCAACAACAGCTCGTTCAGCGCGTACCTCGCAGTCGAAGGAGCTATGTTTCGTTGAGCAGACGCCCCATTGGGAGTCGTCGGATCCGACGAAGACGCTGAGGATGAAGACGACGTAGTCGAGCCGCTGCCGCCCATTTTCCGCCCGCCATGGCCTGCACTGTCGTCCATGATGACCATCGCTGGTCGGTCTTTCGCCGCGTTTTTCGCCACCAGCTCGCGGATGCTGATGAGCTTGGCGTTGTCCTTCTCTGGTTCACTGTCGTGACTGCCGTGACTGCCATTGTGATTTTCGTCGGCGCCGTGCCGACGCGCTGGGCTTCTCGTCGCCATCGACGCGTCGCTGGTCGCGGCGCTGTGCATGGAGGACGACGAGGACATGAGCTCCGAGATGAACGACATGGGCGCCATGGTCGTCGTCGCACCTGTCTGGATGAATGGTCGTGTTGTTCGTTCGGGTTGTTCCGCCGTCGCGTTCGCTGTGCGTCGCTGGGGGTTTTAATCTAACGCCGCCTTCTTGGTCTTCTTCTTCACGCGCGTCTTGTGGTTGAAGCGTCTGTGTTCTCAGTTGGTGCTGGACGTCGCCGACGCCGTCGCTGGATCGCGTTCTTCCTGATCTCGCTCTTCTCACCCACGCAAGACCCCGTCAAATTAGTATGCGACAGACAGACAGACCGCCCTCGAATGCGGCGTCAAACCAAAACCAAACGCGGTGTCGTCGGATAGACACGCTCCGAGTCTCGCGCCGGCGCGTCTCTCTTGCCTGTGGACTGAACTTCCTCACGCGCGCGTGTCTGTCCTGCGCCCCGCACTGCCACTGATACGGGTCGGCAAACCAAACGACTCGAGTGAATCCGATGGTTCGATTTATACTTCGACCGTCCGGTTGCCAATCGCGACCCGAACCCGACCACCGCCACACACAGACGGACTCACACGCCACACGACCGTGGATTGTGTGCGTGGGAAGATGGGATGCGGTAGAAGAAGAAGCGGCGCGGCTGACGTCGACTCACCGGCCGGCCGCGTTACTGTACACCAGGCACTCACTCCAGTCAAGCCAGATCGGCGAGGGAGTGGGAGCGGAGCTGCTGGGTGGCTCACTCCAGACAGAGAGTGATTGTCCAAATCCAGGCGGGCGGGTTTTGTTCAAACGGGGGAAGGCAGAATTTGGCATGTTCGGTTACCCGACCCGTGCTGACCTCGTTCCAGATTGGAGCCCACGTAAGATTCTGGGACAGCTTGTGCTTTTCCACCCTTGTTGGCGAAAATATACGAATTTTTCATCCAATAGAAGCTCACCTGGTGTAGAAGCTGACCAACATTCATAAATTACCGGTTATATAACCTTGGTTTCCCGTGAAGTGCTCCACGTTGGTTCAAATCCAAATCCTTCAGAGCATAATCCACTTGGGCTGGTTGTACTCATATCCGTAAAATACGAAGACTCAGATTAACTTCGCCTGCAACGTGTGGGATCCTGCTGCGGCAGCTATAACGGACAGAAAATGGGCTCTGGAGGGTAAACCCCGCTAGATTTGGCGGGGTTTACCCTACGGCGGTTTTTCTATGAAATTATAGCCTACCACGGTACTCGCCTACCTCTAATATCGTATACACGTTTGATAGATAACGGTGGCCAAATTGGTAGCAATACCCTACTAGTGGAGATGCTTTCAAGGCAACGGAAAGGAAAGCGGCGACAACAGCGACTTCGGTGCGCCCATTCGTGCTGTACGCGACCAAGGCCCATTTCCAAGCCCACAGGAACCGCTGCCCCTCAGGCCAAGCTCAACAGGCTTTTCGCCGGCAGGGCCCCAGCAGAAGAAGGCGCCATTCCTCCCCTTGCCGAGCGCGAGCAGATCCATAAGAAATACGTCGCCTTCCATCGAAGAGGCTTCACCGTGGATCAAGTCAGACACAAGATGGCGGTTGACGGCGTCTGTCAGGCGGAGATCGACGCGCTCTTCCCCCTTCGAGCTCCATCGAGTTTGTGCCTCCTCACGCCGGTACCCTTCGCGCTCGTGTCGCCCTTGGAGCCAATACGATCGAGGATGCAAAGGGAAGCATATTCGAGGAGAGCAACACCCTTTTGCGTCACGCCTGAGATCCGTGAGTACTACGAATACCACCTCAGTTCGATCATCGGCGAGGCGAAGGTCCTTCCCGTCACAAGCTTCTCCCTGGCGAAGACCTCCAAGCTCATGTTGACCGGCCAGACGACACTGAAGATCAGCGTCGCGCTCATGGGTCACCCACTCTCGGCGAAGAAGTTGATGAAGAAAGTTCTGTCTCTCAATGTCACGATTGCCCCGAAGGACGTGCTGCTCATACTCATCCGCAACTGGTCAACCAAGACGGACAAGTTGGCGGTCCGCAATTTCGAGTTGGCGTATGCGGGCAAGTTGCGTGAGGCAGAAGCTCTCATTGTTGGCTGCGAGATTTCCGCGCATGAAGCACTTGCTGCGGGCTCTTCTCTTGAAGAAGACTTACCAGGCCGATGTGGGCAAGGTGTGGCAGGACGCTCTCAAGCTGACGACATGCCTCGACAAGACCAGCAAATGCACAATCCTCCACGAGACCCTCCGCTTCGTGAAGGAGATCGGAGTGTTCGTCAACAAGTACGAAGTGGTCCCAGCAACGACAAACACCGGTACCATCTCAACGTGGGGTGCCTCCGCGTCACCAATGATGACGAAGACACAATGCTCAAGCTCATTTGCAAGTCGATTCGACAGTGTACTGAGGGGGTGCACGACGTCTTTGCCGACACGGACGTGACTAGAGAGATCGAGAAGGCCGACATCACAATTTTCCTCCTGTTCGCCTTGCCTTATATTGCATGATCTGGTTTTGTTCCTCATGTGCTCGTTCACAATAAAAAATATTCGAGCATTTGCCGAAGGCACAAGCCCAGGCATCAGGTGAGGGGGGACATTTCGACCGATTCTGCGTGGATTTCAATTCCCAAGGTATGTTCCTACCTCATGTATCTGAGTCACACAGCCGGCGACAGCGGGATTGTAATCGTGAATGGCATCGCCAAACACCCCCGACCTCAAGAATCAGCGGGGCAAGCGCACAATCGAGACAGAGGAGCGTGGAACCGCAGTCATTTCGCCCGGTGTGCCCCAGCAGAATACTCTCCTGTTTCTCCACACGATGAGCTCCGGCAGACTCACAAGAAGTACGTCGCCTTCGTGAGAGAGGCTTCACCTTGGATCGAGTCAAACACAAGATGGTCCGATCACATCTGACATGTGGAAATCGACGCGCCCTTCCCCCTTCAAGCTCCATCGAGTTTGTGCCTCCTCACACCGGTACCCTTGGTACTCGGGTCTCCATTGGAGCCAAGACAACCAAGTCGGCGACAGGCGACCTTTTCGAGCAGCGCGACACACTTTTATGCGTCGCAACTGAGATCTGTGTGATCACCATCTTAGTTTGACCATCAGCGAGAAGAAGGTTGTTGCTGCCACAAGCACATCGCTGGCAAGCAGATCGAAGCTCATGATGAATAGCCAGAAGGCATTGAAGATCAACGTCGCCGTCTATTAATGGCGAAGACTTTAGTAAAGCGAGCGCTACCTCTCAATCTCACGCTTGCACCGAATGACTTACTACTCGTACTCATGCGCAACTGGCTCACGAAGAAGGACAAATTAGCGGTCCGTAACTTCGAATTGTCGCGGGCGCGTTGCGAGATACAGAAGCTCTCATTGTGGGTGCTCGACATGTCCCATACCCCCTCCTGTTCAAGATGACCTACGAGTCCGATGTGAGCAAGGAACGGCTGGATGTCCTCAAGCTCACCAAGTGCCTGGACAAGATCAGGAGCTACGCAGTCTTTCGTCAGACCATCTGCTTCGGAAGAGAAATCACAGTGTCATCAACACGTACGAAGGGGGCCCCGCTACGACAAACAAAGCACAGATGCCATGTTGTTCGCTACTCTCACGAGATTGGAGAGCGTGGGTGCCTCCCCCTCATCCGTGACGATGAAGACCCAATGCCCAAGCTGGTTCGGTTTGTAAGGCGATTTGAGAGTGAACTGTGGGATGTACGAAGTCTTTACCGGCTTTTCTGGGGTAGATCTTGCTCACCCCAGAAAGTGCGCGGCAGTCTCCGTCTTGTTCCCACCGTGGCTGCTGCTGTGTGTATGGTATGGACAGCGAGCGGGTGGAGCTACTTTCTGGGGTAGATCTTGCTCACCCCAGAAAATGCGCGGCAGTCTTCGTCTTGTTCCCACCGTGGCTGCTGCTGTGTGTATGAGGGTTTCTGACGGTTGGAATGTATGCACCTTGCAGGTAGGTAAATCCAGCCAATCAGAGCCCATCTCCAGACTGCATACCGTGAGGGCAATTCACCCTCCCATAAATGCCTACAGACGAATTTAGCGCAATCAGAAGAGTCTTTTCGAGTATGGTGGCGATCGTCAAGCAGAATCCAACCGACCATGTGTGCGTGGGCAGCGGCGCTGCTGCAACTTGAAGCCGCCGCGCTCATGCGGCCTCTGGATGACACATCTGAGGAGGAAGATAGCGAGGACGAGTGGGAAGACGTACAGTTCATACAGTATCTGATGGAGGAGCGCTATCTCAACGAAAGATCACCAGTACAAAAGATCGGCCAGTGGAATAGCGAGCGGATTTTTCTGCTGGATCCTGACCGAGCACGCCGTGATTTCCGCCTCAGAGTACCTACCTTCGTGAAAGTGCTGAACCTGATCACACCACACCCAGTCTTCCAGCGCAAGCAAGGAAAGCAAGAAGAGTCGCCTGTGCAGCTCCAGCTTGGAGTATTTTTATACACACTGCAGGCTTACACGTACCACAATACAGCACAACACTTTGGTATCGCCGAAGGTAAAGCTGTTTTCCTCACAATCGTTGTCCTCAAAGCTAGAAAATGAATTTGTGCGACTTTGTAGGTGCTGTTCGCAAGTACTGCGATAGAGTCCTCGAAGTCATGACCTGTCAGGAAGCAAAATTTGTCGTTTGGCCAAACCAAGCAGCCAAAGCCGACATCAAAGCTCACGTCGAAGGCATCAATGATTTTCGAGATGCAGTCGGTTTTGTGGATGACACTGCCTTCAACTTAAAGTTCGCGCCGCCAGTGGACCGTGAATGCTACATCTCGAGGAAATCAGACTACTGCTACAGCGCTCAAATTGTCTGTGACCACATGCGTCGTGTCATATACTACCAGGTTAGTTGTGTGATTGGACGCTACACGTTTATATGAGACTACCTAGCATCCTAAGATCGGGCTTCCAGGTTCTATTCATGACAAGCGGGCTCTCTCCCTTTCGGATATGGCAGCGCGCCCAAGTGCATATTTTGCGCCGGGTGAATATTTGTTGGGTGACAGTGCGTACGGCGTATCGTTTCCTTTTGTTGTGACGCCGTACAAACGACCGGCTTCGCTTGAACGTGACAATGCTCACTTCAATCCGTTGCACGCCAGCGCCAGAATCACAATCGAGCACTGTATCGGAATTTTGAAGGCACGCTTCCCATGTTTGGCTCGCCAAGGCATCTATCTCGTTGACACAAAGGCCGCAATTCGACTTTGCAAGACTCAAAGGGCTTGTTCCATCCTACACAATATCGCCATCTATCAAAATGAACTCCAGTTTGAGCCAGCCCTCCCTCTGGAAGAAGATAATGAAGACGAAGATCTCGATGAATCATACCAGGACCACCATGCCGATTTTGACGCCACAGAACACTTTAGCTCAGATGATCTCCGTTTGATAATTTAAGGAGAGATAAAAGAACAATGATTCTAACAACAGCAATCACAAATGTGTATTTTGCATCAAACACTGGATCAATTTTGGGTCTGACCTGCTGTAATGCGTGCCTTCTCAAGCTCAATTTGCTTGAGCATCAACTGATATTGCTGGTCCATTTTCTTCTCTCGGAGCTTGATTTCCTCACGCTGCAGCTCGAGTTGCTGCTTCTGCAGCTCAAGCTGCTTCTCCAAAAGGTCGGTCTCAGCTCGGTGGCGTTTTTCACGGCGCTCGCTCTTTTCTTGGTGGATTTTCAGCAGCGCACCGTGGAGGTTGGTTGGGTGTACCGTCGAAAAAAGTCGCTTTCGAGCTGATGGTGGTGATGGAACGGATGTTGGCGTCTGGGAGGACTCGTTGGCAGCTTCGTCTCCTTCCGTGGCCTGTGGTGTAGTCTCGATCTCGTGGTCTTGTGGAGCAAGTACCGTGCGGCCGGGCTCCATCACAACTGGAGGGTGATATTGTGGAGGTGGCCCACAAGCTCATCCATCTCGTAAAAGAACGGGCATTTTTTCTGGAGCATGGCTACAATTAAAAAAAAATAGTTCACCGTTTAGATCATTTCGTCATCCAGCATTCATACCTTTGATGCTTGAGGGGAGGAGTCGTTGGCCTTGACGCCAAATCCAGACGTGGTGAGCTTCGCCTTGTTCTCTTTGTAAGATCCGTCTAGCTCCGTCAACTTCGTTTTGATCTGCACTGGAGTTCTTCTTTCTCGAGATGCGGCTTAGCCCTTGCGTAGAAGCGCTCTTTTACGCTTGTACCCGTCAAAGTTCTCGGAGAGGTAGTTGAGGAGAACAAGAATCTCCGGATCAGTCCACAGCCTCTTCCCCATTTTGTGGCGTCGATTTCCCCCAGTGATTGCCGGCGTCCTGGCCACTACGTCAGACCCCAAGCAATCAGCAGATACCTTCAGACAGCTCTGATGCCTGGAACGAAAATCGTCGCAGGCATCAGTGTGAAAGAGGGGGCATTGCAGGAATCCTGAAGGTGGGCTCTGAGTGGCTAACTTTGCCTACTTTTACCTACCTTCGAACCGTGAGAACCACTATGGTATGGACAGCGAGCGGGTGGAGCTACTTTCTGGGTAGATCTTGTTAAGGTATGAGAGGAGTTGATGGTTGGATGGTTGGAACTTGGACAGAAGATGGCAAATTGCAAAGTGATTGATTGAGTAGAGTCTGCAAAAGCAGAGCCAAGTGACGGGGACCGGCAAGACCCTTGGTCATCAAGTCGGCCAGCATCGACGAGGTTGGGCAGTACTCCACTTCCACTTCACCCGACTTCACTTCGTCGCGGATGTGGTGGTACTTGATGTCGATGTGCTTG